>APFE030653514.1:7865-50705 GCA_000404065.3 Pinus taeda
ATCATCATTCTCCAAGTGGAAGCAGGAACTATCAGAGAGAAGACACTAATCAAGATCCCAAAAGATGACTCACCTCTCTGTAATAATTTATATATGGATCCCTCATCACAGACATCCAGAGGCTGGAATTTTGTATCTTATAGAGAAGTGTTGTTGGTATTCTGGTGTACATTCACAGTGTTGGGTGATCTAGCTTTGCTTGATGTGAAGAAGGGCTTCTTAGCTGGAGGATGATGCTGGGTCAGAGCACATGGTTGTAATCTTCTTGCTACTTTTAATCTGAATAAAGCTATTCTTGTTTCCTTCCACATTCTTGTGTACTTGTTTATATATGCATGTACATGGTTAATGCACATCTAATCCTGCATTATTTATGAATTTAGATCCTTGTTTCTTGCATAGTTGTATGTTGCTGTGATTCCACAGGTCCTTTTAAAGCTGAGCAGACAAAGAAGAAGCGGAAAAACTCTATCAAGAAGGAGAGGAAATCGAGCGCAAGACTCAGGTTGGCCCTCTTAGTTCTCCTCTCATCTATTTTCATAAAAGGAATCAATAGTAGACTTTGATTGTTTGTTTCTAAGATAGCCACCCATCTTAGTGGGAATAGTAGCATCCGAGTGGACACTATTCCCGGATAACACCCTGCCATGTTGCTCAAAGAGCTGGGCAGTCTCAAGATGAAGTAAAAAGAGAGTGAAAGACTTTAATCAGAGGTTTTTACGCATCTTAAACAAGTTTGTAGCAGACACAAAACCTCATAACTCCATCTTTGTCAACTACTACATGTTTTCACTGGCAACCAATATTACACAATTCGTCAAGCAAGTTGCGAAGCCAACGTTACTCTAAAATTGTGAAGAGGCGGTCAATGTAGAAAAATACATGTTTATGATTGGAGTGATCAAGGATGATGAACCAGCAAAAGACTCCAATGATGCGAGTAGGAAGCCCCAGACTACTACAATTGAGGGGAAAGACAAAGAATAAAGTGACATTGAAACCCTTAATCATCTTTTCAAGAACTTGAAAACATAGATCTCTGAGATAAAGTAACTAACGATCGAGACATCTGCTAGTAGTCAGCCTCCCAGACAATAGAAGAGGGGCATGTCATCAAGTAGCAATGGCTTCCTAGCTAAAACTGCATAGAGCTCCAGTTCATTGCTTCAAACAAAAATATTTGTGAACCCCAAGTTTTTCTCATTCCATAAAAACCATCACCCAAAAGGGACTTGTCTAGAATGGAAACGAGTTACAAACTCAGTGTGCAATAGCATGACAACTGTGGTAAACAATGTGTAGTGTCAACTGGAAGACAAAGATGATGTATAATATGTCGCATCTTATGAGGCACCAAGTATAGGGTAGGTGACCAACATGTATCAATGCTCACACACAACACAGAAAATGAACACCGAGGAGTATCCCCCAAAGAAAAATGGTTGATACAATCTCAAAAGCCAAGGGACTCCCCTTATCGTCAGGGAGATACAAGAAAAATTGAAACTGTTGATGAGGAAGGTTGATACACCAACTATCCCAAAGTAGAAAGCACAAAGAAAGCCCAAGAAGACAACTACAAACAATATTACATCCATGAGTATTAAACTTCAGAACACTTCATCGGATAGTACAAACATGAGTCTAACCCTGGACACATCAGTGAGTTTACCCTCTCTTCATAACAATATTCTTGAAGGTATGAAGAAAACTCATGCAAACATATCTTTGTTTGAGTTAGCTAAGCTCAAGGGTCAGTAGGATATTTTGCTACGCACATTGTGGGAAACATCTATAGAAAACACAACCTTTACTATCAAGGGAGCAAGCACATCTCCCAGTTCACTCACAACTGTGCTCAAAACACTCCAAATGGAAGAAGAAAACTTTATTTGCCCTACATTCTTGTTTCATTTGATTTTTTTAACTGCAATGTTCACAACTATTTGGTTGACTGTGGCACATCAGCTAAATTCATGCCTCTCCATTGCCAAGAAGATCAATGCGCAATGAAGCAAGACATGTGTGCAGATCATCCAGCTAGATCAAACATTCATACCAGTAGTGGTGAACTTTGAGATGTGATCATTTGGTTATCTCATGACGGTCGAGTTCACGAGTGCATCAACATCGTCGTTGTGGGCATACTGGAAGTATATGGCTTACTACTTAGTAGAGACTAGTCCAGCAAGTTGAATGGATACTTTGCCACAGATTGGTCACACTTATGGCTTTCATACCAGGGCAAAAGCAATAAGATCCTGGTGTTGTCTAAGAGATACATGAAACATAATGTCACTCCCATCAATGGTGAGAAAGAGCTATTGTATTTCATGGAACTCATGGTCAGAAACTTCCTCTTGGAAACACAGTTGGGATGTTATCTCACACAACCAGCTCCAACCCCACCAGACACGCAAGTGGGTATCCTTCCTTGCCCAACTAATGGAAATGAAACATGTACATCACATTGTAACACTAGTAGCAGTAGTCATAGTAGTACCAGTGCATCAAGTGGTCCGTGTATAGATGAGTTGTAAACCATGTATTTTGATGGATCAAAGACACAGGATGGATCTGGAGCTAGGTGTGTCTTGATAGACCCAAAGCACAGGAAACACTTGATCTCAATTTACTTGGAGTTCGAGTGCAAAAACAATACTGATGATTACAAAGCACTCGTATTGGGCTTGCACAAAGCCATTAGCCTCAATGTTGTTGTGCTCAAAGTGGTAAGTGATTCAGAAATAGTGGTACTAAAGGTACATAACACCATACATTGTTTGTCACCTCATCCCAAAAGCTATCAGCAAGAGGTATGGAAACTAATCTCTAACTTCCAAGATTTCGATATCATTGTTGTGCCAAGAATGCGTAATGCATCTATCGATGCCTTAGCTAATGCAACTGCTAGAATGGCATCGCTTAGGGGTAGGTTTACTGTTGAAATTTTTTATAAGCCTTCCATCCCTGATAACATAACTAGTTTATGTGTTTTTTACGATGATCATTGGATGCTACACTTCATGGACAGCGCTGATGTCTTCAAGGATGTAGTGATTGATGAAGATGAGCATGAGCAGTCTATGCAAGCCACAGTTAATGACAAGAAAGGAAACCTCATCTCCAAGGGTGTGGTATCTCTCTAAAATATCAATGACTTGCAAAACTACTTCCAAGAGCCAAGGAACAAAAAAACCCATAACTCCACCATGATACATGAACAGATCAACTTGAGAATAGAACAAGATCTGAAGTTCGTCAATCTTGGTACATGCTGCACACCGTAGGAGTGGCAAGCCTTTGTCTGCTTGTTCAAATAATATCGGGATGTGTTCACGTGGACACATGATGTTCTGAAAGCATACAAGCTGTTATCACTCATAATTTTCTCTAGAAGTTATCAGAAGAAATAAAATGACCAAGGTAACCACAAACCAACTTTTAGGCATAGGCTCTAGCCAACCTAAGCTCAGAGAGGGCTCTCTCTATGTGATTTAGCTTTGTTTGTTGGGATTTCAGGCTAGTTAGGAATGTTCAGGGGGGTTTTTGATTTGTATTGAAGATTGGATGGTGGGATCCTTAAAGTAGATGGATAGAATGATGTCTTTAGATGCTTGGGCTATGGAGTCAATAGAAGGGCATAAGAACTGGATCAACTCACTAAAGGGAATGTTCAAAGGCAAGATAACATGGTAGAGTGCAAATCTTTAGGCCAGAGGGGTGAAATGGTTTGAATCATGGTGAGAGAGTAATTAAGAATTCTCAGACCGGGACTCAAACGAGGAATAGAGGGTAATTGGAAACAAAGGGAAATTAAGAATCCTTTGCTATAGATTATAAAGAGACAACCTAAACTAAGGAGAAATTAGGAATTCCTTAACTTAGATATCAGTAGAAAACATTTATATGCCTAACTGTTAAAATAGAGTGTAATTAAACAAATTATGAGATAATACTCCAGTTATAGCATTCAGATTCAGATATACATTGTGGAAAAACTTTAAGAAAGATAACAACAACGTGAGAAAATACTTGTCTACACTTTGCTCAACACATGAATCTTGTGAAATATCTTGCCTTTATTCATCAATCCAGCTTGCTGGCTAGGTCAATGATCCAATAGCTTTACAGTCTTTTGATCAAGAAGTCTATAGAAATGTCTAAGAATCCACCTTACATACTTCGAATTGTGAAGTATTTATACAAAATTTTATTACAAAATATCCCAAACTAATTTGAGATTTAATCTAGGAAATAAAAATATCTTATTGCTAGAAGATAGAGACAGCTATTGAACTACTTCATGTTGTCCCTAGTATTTTGGTGTTGATGGCCTTTATAGCTGGGTTTCTAGCCTTTTATGTTGCCTTGTTGTTTGGTTTTTTATGCTGGAAGATGCATTCACTTTTGGCTTTCCTCTAATACACTTTGACACTGATACTCTTTAATCATGCTGACCTACCTTTACCTTTTATCCTATTGACTGTACATTAGCATTTTTACTACATTTTACTATAGTAAATCAATCAATTTTTCCCATAATTCAACATTAGGTAATTTGATTTTCAACATCCTCCTATATATCTCATCTGCCTCGGTGTACTTAGCAAAAGTAGGCCTAGTGATGAATAGGTGTTTCACCTCATGCTGGAGGAAAAACAGGTTTTCAAATGACTAGTAAAGAACTTTTCCTGTTGATAATGCCTTTATCGATGATGTACTGGCCTGTTCTTTAGCTAGCTCTCTAATTTTGTTGTCATAATCCTATTGTTTTGTGAACTTGTCATTTATGACCAAGGGACTAGGTAACCCCCTCTCTATCAAAATTTGAAACTTGGCCATAAATCTATCAATTGTTGCCTTCATATTTTGACACTTGTCCTCCAAGTTTAACATTAAGTTTCTCTTGAAAAGGACCTTTCTTACCTCCAAAATTGTTTCTGTCCTATCCTCTATGTCCAATTCCTGAAGTTCATACATGTTTTTACTATTGAGGAAGTGGATAAGTCTAGTAGCATCTTCAGGCATGTCTCCTAGTTCTTTCTTGACTTTTCGGATAGCTTCTGTAGCTATCTTTGTTAGATCTATCTGTTCAAAAATTACTTGAATGGATGGCCAAATATCATTGACAGAGTCAATGATATTGGCCCATAATAGTTCCTTGGCTTGCCCAAGGGGTTCCTTTAGTGTTAGATCTTTCTCCATGGCCTTTAATCTTCCGTTTATTCTAGCATCTTTCTGCACTTCTTCCTTGTGCATAATTTTGGCAAGCTTGTAATCTGTTTCCAAGCTTGTCACCTTTTCTTTCAGTTTGTTCATTTCTGTAACCTGAATAGACATTTCCTCCATGGCTCTGACCAACTTTACTACTTCGTCTCCTGATGCACCTACTATTGATATAGACTCTGTTGAAACTGGTTGTGTTATAGGCATGGGAGTTGTCGGAGCCAGTGAGGTTTTCAGCGTTGAAGGGACTGTTGTTGAGACTGTTGGGATGACATTTGCCGATGTATTGGCAATATCACTTTGCTTCAATTGAATTAAAGTGTTTAATTCCTTCTCTGTCTCCCTTAATTGATCATTAAGTTTTAAGACCAAGTCCATCAACTCTTCATCTCTGGTTTGCCCCTCTAAGACCTCCTACATTTGGGGATGTTGCAGTTGAGGTATCTTCAATTTTTCAATGTAGCAATGTCATCATTTTTCTTCTTGATCAGCTGTTTAGTGGCTTTGATATATTTAGGATCATGTACCAATTCAATCACTAAGTCTTCCAAAGACTTGATTCTAGTATCCTTGGCCTGTGAGGAGGCCTTCGTTAATTGATATTGAGCTAAGATATTTCTCAATGAGTTGTGCAGTTGATGGGAAACTATGGCTTTACCTATGAGGGTGGAGTAAATGATTTCTCCCTCTTATTTATGAAAGTCAACTTGGTCTATGGGGTGAATATCCCTTGCCATCACTTCAAAATCAATTCTCTTGTAATCTATTGATGTCCTTAGCTATTGTGTAGTTGGTTTTATGAAGAACATCTGTAGTTTTCCCTCTTTGATGTCAAAAGAAGACATCAACCTGGTCTGATTAGTAGGTGTGACTTTGAAATACTAAGCATAATTTTGGGACTTTAGTTTCTCATTCTCATCTTGATCTCTTTATATCTATATTTATATCGTTATCCTTATTATCAGGCCTACTAAATGAGGATACTTCTACACTTAGCTACCTTTCTGAAATTTGGGTATGTGATTTGGATGGCCCCTGTGTTTTCTCAGATGGAGTTGTTCCTTTACTTCCGTCTTGCTCAATATCAGTTATTTCTACTAAGCCTTTTGTGTCTTCCTGCTCTAAAACAATATTTAGCCTATGTCTTTTGCTCTGACTGGTCTCATATTGTATATTTGATGTACCCATTCCTGAACTGAGGGTTCCTCCCTAGTCCTTTTTGGGTTTTTTTCCTCATTCTAAAGAGTCTGCATGATAGGAGGGATGCTCATGGCTGCTTCTTGCTGTTCAGATACTTGCAGAAACGAGCTCTCACCAAACTGTCTTTCTAAGTCACATAAGGTATTCTCTACATCTACCTTTGTATTGTCTCTGTCTACGAGAGTATTTTCCACCCACTTATATTGATTGGCATATCTTTCTATCTCTGGTATGGGGTGGTCAATATAAGGTCCCAACTTGACCTTATTTCTCAATCTAGTCATAAATTATTTAGGATCATACCTCCACATGAAACTCTTTTGGAACTTCATTTGTTGCAAAATTTGGTCTACCTCCTCCCCTGCCTCTCTAGAATTGCAGATGAAGGGGCCCAACTAGTTTTTTACTTTAAATTGTGATCTTTTCTTGGCCGAGACAAAATTTATCTCATCAGATTTAATTATTTGTCTATAGTACTCTAGAGAAAATAACCTCATGGGGAGGTATTTGGGTAGTTTATATAGTGCAAGCTAGCAACCATAAATTTTTATCTTTGTGTGATTTTGGTAAAGGTACCAATCTCCCACTTTGCTTTGCTTAGACAACTAAAGGACCATTTTGATCTCTGGACTTATCCTCGGTGGAGGGCTTCCTGTCAACATAGTCATGACTGGATGAACAAAAGAATCTATGCAATCTGAATAGGTATATGGTGACTGAAACTTATGGAACAGCAGGGTCCAAAAAATGGCAGACCTGGGTTGGCCTTTGGTATCTAGCTTCTAAAGGGCAAAAGGAAATATGTCTGTTTGATAGTATAGGAACATATGGTAGAGGACAGATGAGTATTTAAACACTCTCTCATTGTGCATCCTAGTGAACTGTTCATGCATTCTCTCAGCTATGAACTTAGCATAATTGTACAAAATAGTAGGAGGTTGTCCAGGGGTATAAATTGACATGAAGGCTAGGACAAGCTCATCGAAAAATTCATCAGTGGTGTAGCCAAGAACACATGATATCATGGTGATGATTTGTTTGCCCCTTTCAGAGAACATGGCAGAAACATATGGAGGGGGATCCTTTGGAATATATAGCTCTTCTACAATGAATGTCTAGAATATTTGGGCTAACCTGGACAGACTCAACTTAGAGTACTAGTCTAGAAAATCCCCAATGGAGAGTGGGGTTAGGTTTTGACCTGGTTGGATCTGCAATATTTCATTAGTGGAATCAGCTGTAATGCTGAATAGAATCTTTTGGTTAGGGGACATAATATCTCTCAGGATGGGAATGTAACAGGTATGGCACTAGTGGACAATTTCAAGGAAAACATGTACCTCTAAGAACTGGTATTTGGGCAAATTTGACTCCTAAAGGCCAATATCATCATCATGGTTGAGGTATATGTCCCTACTTAAACAATGGATTACAAGTCGGAGGGTCTAGGTAGATGTATCCTTAATTTGGAAATCCTTGTCAGCCAAGGGAAGGTGGTCAAGGTCCAAATGGGGATTTGTGATAGGTCTAACATACAAGGCAATAGGGGTAGCCATAATTTAGTTCTTATGGATTTAAATTTGGCTTTACAGGTTTATTCAGGGTTTTGGAACAGAAACTGGAAACTTTTAGAGGGTTTGGCTGCAGGTTTTCAAATGCAGAGTATTTTTTAATGAATGTTTTCCAAATTTGAAAGGGTGAGTGGTAATTCGCAGTGAAATACCTGGAATTGGGTGAATTATTTGCAAATTTGGAGTTCATGGTAGCAACAAAGGTTCAAATGGATCTGGTACAAACTGAGAGGTCGACTGGGATCTCTACAACTTTCTTTAGGAGTGAACTCGAAGTTCAAATGGTGAATTCATCGTCTACAGGAATCACATTGGTTCGCAGAGGTTCACAAAGAAAATGAGTGAAAAAGAGTGAAAAAGGGCTTCTCGTCCTTTTTATGGAGAAATGGTTACTTTTTGGCGGAAAATTTTATGAATGAACAATAAGCGGTTTGGCGGGTTGAGCGGGGAGGCGGTTTCCCAAGCCATCGCACCTCTTATGGAGGTTGGGTAGTATTTCAAAGGGGTCACCTGATCTACTCTAGAGCACAACACCTAGCAGTCGGGGGGGGCAAAGAAAACCGCTTTATCAAGCGGGTAACAGTCGGCCATCGGGTGCGACCGATATGGCTATGGACCGTTGGATGAAAGAGAAGATGATCGGATGATAGTCGGGCAAGGGAGGTGCGCGGGAAATAAGAGCATGGGTTTCGAGGGGCCCAAGGCTTTAATCCCCGGTGGTTTGTGATTAATTTAAAACTTAATCATAGGCTTAGTTGATCGGGTGGGGTTTAATGATGGGTTTTATATATTTTATCAAGATAAGGGGTAAATGTATAGTTTTTATTAAAACTAAGGGTTGGGGGTATTTACTTATGGGATTTAATTAATATACGGGGAAAGGTTTTATCAGGGAATTATATAATAAAGTTATAAATTAATATGAAGTTGGCAGAGTGAATATACCCTTAAGTATAAGTGTCAATGTAATATTTGCACACTTTATTTACATACACTTAATACTTAGGATAAGATGTATTTTGTGGGTTTTTGAGTGAAATAGGATTTACATAGGGGTTTTCACTTTTCCTAGGCAAAATGAAGTTTAACCTTAGGAAAAGGGGTTTTATTAAGGAAATGAGGGGGGAATAGATTTTATGAAGGATTTAAAGTGGGATTCTAGCACTTGAAGTCCTTAAGTCATTAAGTCAAGGGTTCGATCCCACCAAAAGTCAAAGAAATTCTCTAAGCCTCTTTGACTTGAAGGATTTAAAGTTCTAGAGCAGACTTGTGGATAGGAAATTAGTAAATAAGGGGAAAAATGAATGACGAGGAGTTAATCACATTAACTTGCAAACTTTGTTTTTTCTTCCATAATTGATCATACAAATTGAAATATGAGTCTAAGCATGATGCATGTATTTTGATCCAATTAACCTTATACTTCAGCAACCTTTCTTCTACTTACCCATTTACCTATTCTAACATTTTTTCCTCATTTATTTGGGTGCATTTAGGCTAGAAAACCCTTTTTTTATTTTTTCTTTAATGAAACAAACTATCTCCTTCTAACCTTATATCATCCAAGGGCTTAGATTAAACTGATGAGCTCCTTTTATTTTCTCTACCTATCTAATGATCTGCCAAGATTAAACTGTTTGGTCAGATTTTATTCTCTAACTATAAACATAAAATTCAAAGCATGATATAACCAAGATTAAACAGTTTGATTACCATGGATTGTGGCATGAATAACACACTGCACACAATCATTATTATGCATAAAAGTAAATAGTAGTGACATTTAGACTTGCTCACTTTCATGGTCCTTTTTTGGTGTTTTGGGGTTCATATATTTTCATTTTTTGACCTTTTCTCATTCTTTTTGTCCTTTGATTTTTCTTTTAGGACATACCCTCTTTACATTGTTTAATTTCTTAATATGGAAAACATTTGCAGAATGAAAAGGTATGTACAATATTACAAAGCTTAACCTTAGTCATTCAAAATTATGACAACCCGCAAATAATCCAACATGTGATTCCGATCAAAGAAGGGGTCAAGCCATCTCAAAAAAAGCTTAGAAAAGTACATTCGTTGCTTGAACCCCTCATACAGAAAGAATTGACTAAGCTGTTGGATGCTCAGGTCACTTTTAGATTTGCCAATTTACATGGCTTTCTAATTTAGTTCATGTAAGTAAGAAATCCGGGGAGATCTGCTTATGCATTGATTTCGAAAACTTGAACCGTGCCTTGGAAAGAAACAGCTACCCCGTGCCGTTAATGGAACCTATTTTACAGATAGTATCTGGAGTAGGAATTTTGTCTTTGCTCAATGGTCTTTCATAATACAACCAGGTTCTGGTAGTGGAACCTGGTATATTGACATTGTTTCATCAAAATCTTGGCCCACACACGTACCATCTGCAATCACTTGATAAGGGGATTGACAACCTTCCTATGAACAGATAAGATTTAAATAATTACTTTCAGTAAGTTAGGGTCATGCCCCATGCTATGTACATAGTTTGTTTACTGCTTATTATCTTTTCACTTTGCTTTGCTATTTTTGCTTCATTTTGTTTTGTTTTCTTAATATCATGTTATTTTTTGTTTTGTCAATAAGTGTTTCCCTCTACTGTGTTCTCGCTTTTGAATGAGTATGTGGTTGAGATCCAAAGAGTCTTGTGACACTGCAGCACTTGGCTAGTCCTATGTTCATCTTCTCTATTCTTGGTTATAACCTTCAGCTGATGGAGTCTTGACAAAAAATACAAGCCATTTGTAAGGGGAGCTCTATTCCAGCCATGAACCTATGTCCACACTAGGAAACCCCATGCATATACTTAGTCTTATGCTCTATATGTTCAAGATCATCTAACTAGTAGAAACGCAGAAGGGGAAAATCTAAATGAGCAAACCTAAATCAGAGGTCTTACATGCTTCTATGAAGGAACAACCCCTTTTTCTCACAATAATTCAGGATCCCTCTTCTACCCCAAAAATAAATAAGTGCCTATGCACGGTCCTCTTTTCAAAAATACAAAGGTGAAAGAAGAGAAAGGCTTCCTACGCAGAGAGGTGAAGCATGCAACTCCACCGGGGTACTAACCAGGCTCGCTAGCAGTGGAGATGTTATCACTTAGAACTGTAAACATTTGTATATAACCCTTTGCCCAAAGTCCAATGCTAAAATTGGTGTTAAATTGTTTTTAGTCTATGTTTCTTACTTAGGGTTGAAGCTTTAAAGAGGTTTGATGTAAAACGTATTCTAATCCTATCGGTCATCCTCCACCATCATGCTTCCATAAGACATGTCTTGTCTAATCTATGTCACCGATCCTTTCCGCAATTTCGCAGCGCAGTCTCTTATTGGTCTGTTTCGCTGCATAACCATTGTTCTGCCATTTTGCAGCATCACCATCAAGCCGTTTCGCAGCGTATTATGACAATTCAAAATTAAACGCGCTGCGAAATCGCAGATTCGTGCGTTTTGCAGCAAATATTTCTAAAGGGGTCGAGTCCGTTAATGAGTCACCATTCCTGTACTCTCATGTCAGTTTTTCGTACCTCCCAAACGCTCATTAACCGTCACTCCACTAATAAATTTGCAGACATGCGCATCAGTATCAATCCAAATGAGTGTTACTATGCATAGATCTTTGTGATGATTGTGAATGTACATAAGTGACCAGCCCGTGTGATGATTATATGTGAGTTCGCAAGTGAAGATGTTTTCAAGAGAGCTTGTTTCAAGCAAGGCTAAGCCAAAAGAGAGAAAGGATCGAATTACTATTCCAGTCGAAGTTGTTGTTCACTGTCAGTGCGAAGGTTTCAAAGGCGAGATGGAAAAGAGAGGACACCGGTCTGGAAAATGCCAAAGAACAGAGCCTGAAGGTTTAGACTTAACATTAAGAGATGAGGGTGCGAAGAAAGCCTTCCAGGATGCCGGCTGTTGGAATTTCTGCAAGAAACTGTAGGGTGGCCATGCTCAGGTAACAAAGGATTTTTCTTTAAACTTCACCGGTTTGAATTCTAAAATAGCTATGTTAGAAGTTAAAGTGTCTCCAGAGGAAATAGCTGCAGTAACTGAGATCCCGAGAGGGGGACAAGAATGGTTTAAGAACTCCAAGTTCGATATGAGTCCATGCAGAGAATTCCTGAAAGAGGCATATGTGAATGAGGACTTGACAAAGGTTGTGCCTAGAAACTATGTTAAGGAGCATTATGCACTGCTTCTCACCTGTATTCAGAAGTACCTAACTTGTGAGGGAAGATATAATAAAGTCTATTCCTACCACTTCAAGTTGCTGTTGCATTTTACTGGTAAAGCATCCATTGACATCCCCTTCTACTTGTTTCGAAGTCTGAGCAAAATGTGTGACAAAGTGCAGTTAAGAAAGGATGTCTGTGAAACATCTCTATTTCACCATGGTCTGGTCAAGTTGTTAGTTTTGAATAGTCTTCAGAAAATAGGCAGAGATTGGGACTCGTTCATTTTCATGGCGGGTTTTCAAAGTAAAACAGGTCTGACTCCACGGCCTGTTAGAGAAAAAGAGCAGTCAGTTGAAGAGTCAGCTAAAGAGCACACGATTGCTGAGCTTTAGAAGGAGGCTAAGGATAGAAGGAAGGTAAAATCAGAGTTAAGAAAGTTAGTCAAGCCACTGGTTAGTAAAGAACAGCCTCAGCCATCAGCAAAAGGAGAAGCCCAACATAAAGAGACTGTACCTGGACCAAAAGAATCTGAAAAAGTGTCAAGGGTGAGGACAGGGAGTCAAATGATCAAAGAAAAAGGCAAAGCAGTGGCTGTTGAGGAAAGCCCGGTATCAAAGGCCAGCCTGAATGATTTGCTGGAAGCTATTGAGTTTGATCAAGCTGAGCCGACACACATTGAACCAATGCACATTGACTTGACACAGTCAACACCGGAAAGCACTAAGAAATCTAAAGCTTTGAAAAGACTGAGGTTTGATGAACCAGGTGATGAGTTTATCTTCAAACCAAGGAAACCCCTCACAAGAAAGCAAGCAAGGGAAGCTGAGAAACTGCCTAGAACAGAGGAGGTAAAGGAAATAAAGGAAAAACCTCTTACAAGAAAGCAAGCAAGGGAAATTGAGAAACGGCCCAAAACAGAGGAGGCAGAGGAAATCAAGAAAAAAGGTTCAAATAGAAAAGGCATCATTTCCCAAGGAGGAAATATCATATCTACAAAGGACCAGTTGGAGGCAACTAAAAGTGAAATGGCTAGGATGAAGAGTGCCAAAGCTAAAATCAAAGCCATGGAAAAGGAGGTTGCAAAATTGAAAGTACACCTAAATAAATTAGCTGCTAAATGAAATTGCTGATTCTGAGTAAGGTGTTGTTCTAAAGTTTTGTACAATTTTGCTTAAGTTCATTATTTTGAAGGCATGTAAACACGACTATATATATCCAAGGTAAAAAGGAATTTTGAAATCAGGTGGCAGAGCAGTTAAAATCACAGAGAAAATTGAAATTGTTTAAAACAGTTTCACAGTTTCGCAGCACGCTGCGAAACTGTTGTAGGTGTTGATTTTTAAACATAGGCAAACAGTTTGATGAAATACTCAGAAATTTGCAAAGGGAACACCACAGTGACGTGAAAGGGATCAAAGTAAGCTGCCACAGCCATTCAACATATGCCAGGTGTACCTTTAGTAAAAGGTAAAATGTTTTAAGCTAAGTTTGGAATTTTTTGGTTATAAAGCCACTTTATTCTCGGTGATTAGGGTTTGAAGGGAGCTGCATACGAAAAGTTTTGGTTGGCAGACTTGTACAGCAAAAAAGCCTCCAGCATATCAGGAACGTGGTAATGCCATATATTATCCGGTTATTAAATAATTAAAGGACCTACTGCTGCATACTCGGTGATGCTAGGTGATGGAGGACCAGAACCGAAAGTTTAGGGATATTTTCAGCCAACATGGAGCGGATCAAAGTCTTCAGCATCCAAAGCAAACATGGAACATTAATTGCTCATTTCATGCCATCTCAGCCAAATACAAAGGAAACCAAGTGTCAAAGCTGCAAGGAGGAATCTTTCTACGAAGGAGATAGAATTAGAATTATAATTAGATTAGAACTCTTTAGAAATTCTGTTAATGGTTGTTGTATTAAATAAGTTTGTTAAAAACAGATAAGGGTCATTAATGACAGTCATCGAGCTCCCCTCATGCTGGAGGTGGAGGCTCAAAGTAGTTAAGAATGTTTTTCTATATATAGATGAAACTCTGATGTAATGAGGGTTGGATATTTTGAGAAACAGAGTATTGCTTTGGCTTGTGTAAAAAATCAGTTTGGTAATATAATTTGCTGCTTATCTTCTCAAGATTCTTAAGTGTTTCAAATGCTCAAGATATGTGGTTTTGTTTTATCTTTAATGTTTTTACAGTTGTATGAATACACAATCACTCAGAATTCACTTATGCTGCTCTGACTTCCTGTGTGTATTTGTAAACTGAGGTTCCTATGAGATGGTGTTTTGAATATTTAAACATTGCTGCCCTGACTTCTATGCATGAGCAGTGTTATATTTTATTAAATTTGATCAACTCCATAAGCCCAATGGAAGTATTTGTAATGTCTGTCCAGCCAACCTTTTTACTAAATTTACTTTACTAGAGTTAGCCCTCTTATCAACAGTCAAAATCAATAACTTTCATTGAGAGAGCCCTCTCAGGCAAGGGAGGCTAATCCTTAACTAAAAGATTGGTCTGAAACAGTTACACAGAGTCTACCTGATCAACAGCCCTTCAGTGCTGGATTTTGTGATAACAATATCCTCATAGGGTACATGGTATATATCTCCTCCTGCTAACAAGTGTAGGGTATCCAAAAGGTCTTCCCTTACTCCTCTAAGTGGGACCAACTTTAGTGACTGAGGGTCAAGTGTACACCTAACCTTTTTGTAACTAAGCTGGAATCTTTCCTCATAATCCTCTACGGATTCACATTACCTAAGGTCATCCTAATTTTTTTTTCTTTAGTATACTTAGACCTATAGTAGTCTCAATACTTGTTTTTGAAGGCTTGCTGCATCCGAGCCCAAGTTGTGATGTTATCCCCAGGTAAACTCATGAACCAGTGTAAAACTGTATCATTAAGGGTAGATGGAAATAGTTTCAACTTCTCCTCATCATCTGTATAGTCATAGGTTCGGTGTATAAAAAAAAACTAAAATAGGAAAGTGTCACGATATTCTATGGTCAGGCCATCAAAATGAGGAAGGGTAGAGGGGCTTATATTTTTCATCTTAGTGTCCCCATTGGTTTCCTTGATGGGGAAGGTACCCTCAACTCTCTCTCTATTCCCTCTGTCATTTCTATTTTCAGCCATTGGCTCGGTAGTAATGGGTTCTTCTTCTTCCCCTATACATTCTTCTAATATGTTTGGTTGCTAACCTAAGGGTTCCTCTAGTTCACAGCCATCGAAGAAGAGGGAAGGTGGTTGTTTGATGCAGTGGGGGTATTTGGAAAAAATTCCGTGAGTTATCCCTATTCCTATGAGGCAGGAAAGGAAATGTTTTTGGTTTGGTTTTGTGATTTTTTCAAACTTTGAGTGTGGTTTGTAGAACTTAAATTGCAGATTGAATGAAAACTATTGATTGAATGAAAAACTAGTTGCTGAATTGAAATCTAACTTGCAGAATTGAAATTGCAAACTAAAGGGGAATTACTACTTGAATGAAAATATTAACTACTTGCTTGAAATCTAACTTGCAGAATGGAAAGGAAAGCAAAGAATGCAGAATGAAAACGAAGCAAACTAAATTAATTTTATAGAAATGAAACTAATGGCAGAATATTAGAAACAAGAAATAGAAGAAAGAAAGCAATAATCACATATTACTCAGACAACTCCCTAACAATAGTGCCCAAAAGTGATGAGAACCAATATTGCAGCAAGAATACTACAACTCTTGGGCTACCAGCTTTACTTTACCAACCCAGTGTTCATAAAACTTGGAGGTGACAGTGCTGTATACACAAGCAAAAGTGATGGTTTTGCCTTTTGTCACTATTCAATTGGCAAGAGACCACTAGGGTTTGCAAGCTAGGCTTCTATGGATTCAAAAGAAGCTTGGTTCCTTGATGAAAGAAATAGGAATCTACTCTAAGAGAGAATTGATCTACTGCAATAATGAAAAACACTGAAATTCAATGCTAAGGCACACCATTTCCTAATTATGTGCTAAGAGTTATGCTTTGCAATGTTGCTAGATTAACATGAACAAAATGATACTATCCTAAGAATGGAAGTTAAAAATGTCAAACATAACTATTATGCATGTAAAGGACCATAATAAATCTGTTTTGTATTTTTATGCTTTTCATGAAAAATCAAGTCTGCAAACTAATCTCTTTTGGTGACGTGGCAGGTGGTTTAGGGATGATGGAGGATGTTTGGAAGGTTCAAGAGATGGTTGGAAGGCATGGGAGACCCTTGGGAGACCTTGGGAGGCTTCCTAGAGGTTTTCCATCAATTCGGCATCAAAACAGGCCACTACAGGAAAACGTACAAGATTCCTTGTATTTTTACAAGATCCAGCCACGAGCAAAACGATGGGTGTTGGAGGTGACGAGAGGCTTAGGGAAGGTAGTTGATGGGTGGAATGGAGTGAGAAAATACCTAGGATCACTCATAACTCAAAACCAAGTTTAGGAGATTGTTGGATTCGCTCAAAATGCTGGGGGAAATTTCCATGTAAAATGATGAAATTGGTGAAGGTTTTGATGCAAACAAGGAATGCCTATGGGTGGATGAAATTGGAAGGTGGTTGCTGGCTATCATATTTCTTGCTACTTTTGAAGTACCTACTTTGCATCAAACATGTGTAATTTCCAAAAAAGTCATGTAAACAAGAAGAATTCTCATGAGCTAGAAAAATAGAGTTTAATGAACTAACTGTCTACCTTATGCATGAAGAACTTGTTGAATAAAATGGAATCATAGATGAGATCTAATGCAAGAATGAATATTAAAGAGATGGTAATGAAATCCTATTTTGCAAGACTGATCAAATGCTATTTTAAGTACAATAAACTCTAAATATCATGAAAGAAATGGAAATTTGTCTTTTTGGGCTGCATAATGGTCTTTTCCTCAAATTATGATCTCAGAAGGAAGAAGTGAGGCCAAGACACCTACTGATAGCTTTATGGTGCCTCTTTTATTCCTTCTAACCTGTTACTGAAGTAAGGAACAAATGGAAGCAAACTAATAAACAATTAATGAAATCTACACTACTTGCAATGAAATACTTCTAAAAACAGTTTAACCATGAATCTATGAAACTAAGCTAAGCATAAAGATATAGGAATAGGAGCCTTTACTACTAGGGTTGTGCCCTAACCCCAGAGCTTCAACCCCCTGAGCTAATTTAGTACTGAATCAAGAAAAAGCTCATCCGTATTACCAAAATAGAAAATTACATCAAAGTCTTCCACAAGTATAGAGCTCGAAAATAACTAGAGTTTTAAAAAAAAAAAATCGAATCCTATTGAGGCTCTAGGCCTGTCTACTTATACAGTTAAAGTCCCCAATGACTTCATTAAATTTAGGGAAGCTCGGCTCCCAAACTTCAGATGAACTAACTCTTTGTCTATCATCTGCCTTCTAATTTTCATGATTTGTCTGCTTGCACTTCAAGCTCGTGGGATTAGTGGAGGAATATTCAAATGGGGAAGGAGTAAATGAGGAGGATTTACCTCCTACAATATCTCTCCCTTGTCCCATTTGAGTTTCAAACCTTAGCCCTTGCCAAAATTCCTTAATTTTCTCTTCCAAACCTGCATTCAATGCATATTAGTCCACTATGCATAATATCTCACTTTAACTCATCTCATTCAACAAAATATAATCAAAACATGTAATAAGTTGTGAGAAAAGTTGGTTTGACTAAGCTAGGAGGTGAATTAAGGCCCATATAATTACCCAATGATGAAGCTCATCAGTGAGTTAGCATCACAACCTAAGTCTAGGATTACTTGGTCCATTTCGAAATCACCAATCTGCATTGTCAACCGCATCTCCCTACTAGTTCTCTTTTTGATTCAGTTCACATTATTGACTGCACGATGTTCTGGTAACGGCTTATCCTTGCTGGTGCAGTTATCTATTAGCTCTTGCAATACTTCTAGTGCCTTTTGATCCCATAATAACTTCATTCAGGTTTGTAGAACCAATTTTAACACCATGGGATTTGAAATCTTTGTGTCGTGGTAAGTTCTTTAGGTTTCTCCTCTCATGGTACTAGCGGTATCAGATTCTTAGATGTAGAAGCGCCTGAATCCATAAAAAATATTCTCGCCTACATGAACATCTCTTTTTATCTATATTAATCAAATCCAACATTCTTATCACCCGATTTTTTAAACCACAGATCTAATACTGGTTATTTTCCTTTGACCTTGTCTTCACCAGTGGCTACACCACTTCGTGTGACTATGTTGATACTTGGATCGTATTTCACATGGCTCAAATCTCATCATATGAATGTTCTAAGTTGACTATTGGTTCTTCTTCTCTTGCATATTTTCTATTAAGATCGGGAAATATTCTATAACATGAAAAATTTGTCGACAGTATTGACAAGAAGGGTGAGTTGGATTCTAACAACTGTGCACAAAGTTTCCTATTTCTCTATAGTTGTAGCAAATAATCTAGCCCAAAACTCTTCTAGCTCCTCCTCCTCATCCTCTTCCTCATCCTTGGAATCCTCTGCGAGCCATAGGTTAGCCTTGATTGTTATTCACACAATTTTCAACCTACATTCTATAGAGTGGAGTCTTTTCCATCATTAATTCGTAGTTTCAACAATTCTTTTCATCATGACCAACCGATTTACAAAAATTACAAAAGAGTTACTTTGAAGATTGTATAAACTTCTCTAATAGAGAACAATTATTTGTCGAATTTTGTCCTGACATTTGGCAGATGCTACACCAGGCACTTGCACTGATGCTTGATCCAACGGAAGATTATATCTTTAGCGGGTTGGGAGCCCCTGTAGCTATATAATCTCAAAATATAGGGAACTAATCTTTAGGGTGACCTTGAGCCTTGCACTTCATGTACCAAGCTTCAGAATGTGTTTCTGATTGAACCTCCTTTCCCTTCTTCATATCTTGTAACTCCATATACAGGTTTGGTAACTATGACTAGATTTGTTGAACTCCTATATTCCTGTCTTGGATCGGTGAAGCTTCTAGATTCATCGCGATTTCCAATGCTTCAGCGTGAGACCCAATCTTATGCTGAGATAACAACAATCTTAAGTGAGGTAATAACAAAGCTATGTACCAGTCCCTATGTTGTTCATCTAAAATATAAATATTAGCTTGGCTTAGTAAGCACTTTAGTCACTAATCTATACCCCACGTAGACTCATTAACCCTCTTCTTGATATCCTTTATTTCAGTCACACACTGAGCTTGTGACTTGGGCTTCCTAAATTCTGCATTCAACACATCCTTTGTGTTAGCACAAAGCAACTAGATGAGTCGTATTATATATGATGTACCATGTAAGTGCTCTATCTTATAGCACTGTAACCAGTTATGCTTTTTTCATGTCATCATCATTGACCTACTACACTTTCCACAGAGCTTCTAAGACGAACCAAAACTGATTGGGATCCTCTGATCCTTGACCCCTGAATACATGCATTTTCACTATATTCACCATCCTGAATTGTGGAGATGGAGGTGGAGGTGGAGGTGGAGGTGTAGATGTATGAGGCAGAGGTGGAGTGGATGGATGTGGAATTCCAGAAGTACCCTAAACTACTGACTGTGTTGCACCTCTGGGCGTACTAGGGATACTTCTTTCTTCGTCACTTTCAGAATCTCTCAATAAATGATTGTATTCTCTTTCAACGAATTTGTCTAGATCTACTCTAAATTGCTTTCCACTTTGTATAGATCCAGTCTAACCTCTCTTAAACATTAAGGTAAAGGAATAACCCCTTTTTCACACAAAATCATTTTAATTCAAGTTTTTAGCAATTCCAGGTACTTACCTCTCAGACCTTTGAAGAATCGGCTTTCAATTTCATTATAAGACACAAATGCATTGACTACAAATTTAATGATGAAATTGCCCAAGATACTATCAATCTAGTAATCAATAGCTCTTGCAACCTTATAATCGTATCCTTCAAGTTGTTTGACTAGTTCTGGATTCCTCACAACAGGATCGTCGTGCTTCCAAGTAGGTTTTCTATTTGCTAATTTAGGCAACCACTTGTGTAATTCGCAAGAAAATGTTGAATATAAAACTTTTGTGTAGATATAACTCTGTAACCACTTTTCTTTTGACAAGAGTGAATTTCGATTCTCCTAAGATGAAAACTCGTGCAGCTTCTGATCTATCCACTTTTCGACTTATTTCTTAGTTTGTATCCACTTACGCCACATCACACATCCCTCAGATAGATATCGGTCTCCACAACAGAACCATTTGTTAGCTTCAGGGGGCTTGAACCCAAGTTTAGAGTTAGTTGCACTAACTAACAAAACCCTATACTACCAGCCCTTTCAGCAACAGCCAGCTCAACGTAGGTTTCAGTCTCACCTGAGGAAGTATTGGGGGATGCTAGAACCAGGTTTCTACATCGAGAAGGCTATGTGATGTGGGGGTAAGGTGCTTCTTCCGTTTTAGGCCTGACTTGAGCTTCACAAACCTTTATCCTTGAAATCCCCAAACTTAATGCGATTTTCAATTAAACAAAGTTACAAACTTTGCCTAAGATTCTAATCATGTATAAATTAACATAGAACAATAGATCTAGATCTTTGCAGAGTAATTAAAGAAATGATATAGATAAATGGATTTTAATTGAGCGTAAATATAGAAAACACATAAGTATATAAACTAGACACGTAATTGCTTCAAATATTCTTTATTATTTTAGATCTTCAATATATAGACTTTCCAAATCCCATGCACACAGTTGCAAGGGCTCACACACTCAGCTACGGACTTACCAAGGTCTTTGCGCACACAACTGTAGGAGCCTTCCCCTTTTCCCAAAAATACATAAACATATTACCCGTACAAGCTCAAAACATATCAAATTTGACTCCAAATCTGTCTTATTGACTTGCTAAGGCATCCCTTTATATAAACTTTCCTATTACAATACCATGGTCTGTAAACCATGGGTAGAGCTCAAAACAATATAAAAACTAAGGGGTTTTGACCTTCCTAAAGCCCCTTGACTCCTAGTGACCTATGCATTGCACGCTCATGCAGAGGCTTTTATAAAGCTTAGTCAAAATTAGACCTAGGTGACCCCGTCCCAACACCAAATCTGTAACAATGTTGGCATTTGACAATCCTTGGTTGTGGAGGAGGATCAGAAACAAGTGAAGATGAACTGTCTTGAAGGAACACAACACTCTGAAACTTGATGGATTTGAATAATCTGGAGTATGAAAAGAAACCTCCTTGTCATATCCAAGACATGTTCTATGCTTGTTTTTTAGTTGCTCTTCCCAATATATGATAATTGACTTGGGAAGTGCATGTTGAATTTTTGCTTCTACAAGCAAATCTACTCTTGCAGTAGGCGCCGAATGTGAATGAAATTAATCATCTAATTAGTTTTTTGCACATGATGGGAGTCTGTCTCAAACTAAAACTTAAGGTTATTTTAAAGAAAAACAAGTTCAGAATGATGTCTATATTGTTGTATCTCATCTTGTTGTAGTTGTGACTTAAGATGAAAAAAATTAATCTTGTCTTGCGCATTTTGCAAGCAAGTTTGAATTTCAAAAATAATTTCTTTGTTGATTTTATTGTATCATCAACAATAGAATGTATCATATTTTTCAAGAACTCTAATAAGCGTGGCCAATTTTTTCAACAAAAATAAAGTCCCAATAAATGAAAAGTATTACCTTTATAGAAAATACAGGCCAGCATCGCTGTCAATATGGGTTATCTATATATCAATCCTATGCATTGACATGTCATGTCCAACCTTAACCAACACATATGAAGAGTAATAAGCCTCGCCAATTTTAAAAAAAAAATAAAGTCTCAATAAATGAAAAGTATTGCCTTTTATAGAAAATACAGCCAGCATCACTGTCAATATGAGTTATCTATATATCAATTCTATGCATTGACATGTCACGTCCAACCTTAACCAACACATATGAAGAGAACAAACCAACATATAATATGAACCAACGAAGTGTTATATAAGAAATGACAATTGTAGCATCCACCGACTCGGGATAATGAAACGACCCTCTTAAACAATGCACATATATAAACCAATTCAATAATGCACTTTAAAGGGGTTTTAACCCAAGGCTTATATATAAATCATGGTATAAATTCACCAACTCAGAAAGCTTGGGAGGGAGTATACATGGCTGACTATCACCATGGTAGACAAAAGAGAACCAATTCAGCCCATATATCAATACATTTTATATCGGCATTCAATTCTATTCAATGCAGCGGCATATGCTACCCACAACACCACTACGCACTCAACAACAATAAAAATGACTTAAAACTTAGTGTTTAACGCACATAGAACACCACAGGGACAATTGTAGCTCAAATTTGAATGCACCAGCACACAAAATAGAAGTATCAAAAACATATATAAACTTCAACGAAACTTACGTATGCAACCACTGTCATGCCTATAGATCATGGTATATTTAAATAGAATGACCACCAATTAGAGGACTCACGACATAAGTAATTTCAACACTTCATATATAAGCCAATACAACGCATATACAAACAACCCACACCAGCATTACTTACTGCTCAAAGCACGCATATACCATGGTTTGAACGCACTGCAACTTCACAATGTAGAGAATTACATGGAATCAATGCAAAAATATGCTCCCAACCAACTCACAGAATTTTACGTCACATCACATCATTACTCTTTACATCACATCACTACTCTTTACCTCATTTCTTTGGAGTCCAATGTGATATAATGTGATGAACGGATAAGAGTTGCATGCCACGTTACTGAGATGGAAATAAATCGCTAACATTCCAGTTGATGCCATTCATAATTCACCTTCAAGTTAGTAGATTTAAGGTAACAATCAATGAAAACTACAAGGTTAAGATTTCTGTAAGTTCTCCCATTGATGATCTAAGAATTCATTCATGCATTGTATGGACAAGGAATCCAATTTTTATAGCAAGAGTTTTCAGGCCACCAGAGTTCCTTGTGCCTCTAAACTTCAGTACACTGGGATATTTAATGAGGTTTCGAAGCCTCTCAGGAAAAAATATTTGAAAAAGGCTATATCTAATTTCTTTATTGTTTTAACAAGTAGGGGATTCTTCCATATTTCTAATCATGGGAGTAGGCGAGCTAGGGATTTAACCTCCATGGTGGTATGTAGATATTTGAGAATACGTTGGCAAGAAAAACCATCACAACAAAGGTTGAGATATTTTATGAGGAAATATGAAACGCGCGTTAGAAAAATGTGAAACACATGTCACGATGGAAACGATTAAAGAAACACACCAAGGAACAGACTAACCAATGTAGGTTGGAAAATAATGCAGATTGAAGGAGAATATGATAGACTGGTAATACACTAATGAGATGTTGTGAGAGAGGGTAGCGCCCGCTGACAAGTAAAACAGACTAACCGTATGACAAATCCAGAGATTGCACTGTGTTTCAATGGCAAGAGGAGATATCGAGGTTTACAATACGGCATGGGTGGAAAAGAACGGTTTTGAAGACTGTGACCACTAGAGACTGATGGGAAAAGAAAGGACACAAAACCAGTGGTTCACAATTGAGTAGGGAAAGAATACACTCACTTTAATACCATGTTAAACCAAAAAAATAATAAACGATATATGAAAGATAAAATAATGAATGAATTATATTCATAATAATATATATATAAATACATTTTCCATGACCATACGATTCTTCCAAGGTTTGTTGGTCAATGACTTTTCATATTCCATGCCATAACTTTTAATATATTAGATGTCAAACACTTGAGTTTAATGTGGATCTTATAATTGCACATAAATGATGGTTACTTCTAGGGTTTAACCCTTATATTTATCCATCTTAGAAAGCATCTTCTTTGCTAAAACTTTTATAGTGAGACATATAACAAAATATATATATATATATATAATAATAATAATATCCATTTTTAAGGTCACAGCCAAGCCAGACACCAAATTGGTGTATGAGACCGCCTTGTTTGTGGGACAAGGGATTTGATTGCTAAGGCTACGAAGGCATACATACTCTACCCCCCTCTGGTTTTGAACCTGTGACCTCTTAGGAGGAAACACATGCTCTTAACCATTAGGCCCACTCAAGTTAAGTTTTCTCACTTATTACATTTATTTTTATTTTCAATCAAGAACATATACTAGGAAGGGAGTTTAATAAAATGGCTTTAAGAGATATTATTTAATATCAAGTGAAATTAAGGGTATTTTTTAAATATCTTACAAAATCATGTGTTATGAAATGAGTTCACTAAGTTAATTATATTGGTTAAATATTGGCATACATGGGGAAGATTATTTGATTTGTGAACTAGCACAACCATATAAATTTTAGTTGGTAAATGCTAATAAGCATCATGACACTTATGTCAGGATATATCTCATATTGTTAAAAGCAAAAAAAAGAAACAAAAAATAACTAAAATATAAATTTATTATTATTATTATTATAAAAAATTAAAATATATGAATTAAAATATACACATTTAAGAAAAATATGTAACATGATTCTTAACCATGAATATTCACCACCACTTTATTATGGTGATTGTTAACTTGTAAATATGCTTTATCACAATACTATGGGCCAATATCATGGCTTACTAATTTCACATGCCCAAAAACTATAAATCATGCTTATATGACATTTTTTTAGTTAATCAAAAGGGAATAACTATTTTTGATATCAATCTCAACCTTTGATATAAGGCTATTAGTAGGAATATTCTAAAATATTTTGTGAAATCTAAATCCCCACCATCCACTTATTAGTTATCAATAATTAAATTAAAATCATAAAAGCCTTATTCGAAAATAAGCACATCTATTGACATAATAATAATGTCAAATATTAACATAGAAATAATATTTATAATAAATTTTATTATAACGAACCACAAGTGAATATATAGATAAAACATCAAACTTTATGATAATGAGAAATAAAAAAAAAGCATTGATTGTAATCATTACCCAAAAAAATAAACAATTTTCTTTCTTTCTTTTCCTTGGTAACTAAGTATTTCATTCTCAACCTTAATTAATCATGGAATGAAATAAATATTTTGAGTTTGAGTTTCCAAGTTTACAAAGGAGGGGAAAGACTACTTATTTAGTTGGAAGAACTCTATGCACCCAAATGTGAAACTAAGAAACATAACTAAAGATGAAAACTTGTAATGAGAATTCACATGCTTGAATAATGCATGTTCACTTTAGAAATGTGCATGTTTTTATTTTATTTAAGTAATTACAACCTTCACTAAACCTTCATACAATTACCATGGCCACTTCCATAATGACTTCCATGTCAACATGCACACATTATCAATTTTATTTTAGTAACTACAACCTTCACTAAACCTTCCTACAATTACCATGGCCACTTCCATATTGACTTCCATGTCGACATGCACACATTATCAATGAGTGCTTTTCTATTTATAAAAATAAAAAAATAAAATATCTCCATTTTCTATTCATTCCGCCCCCCACGTTTTTTTCCCAATCTATTTGCATGCTTTGTTGTTGAATTGGCCTAGATCTAACCATAAATAGCACAGTGGAGGTTGACATTACTAGCACTTGGCATTTCCAATAGAGGACTTGGACTTCTCATTTTGATGTATATTTTATTACAAATGTCATTTTTTATTAAATTATTAAATTTGGTTTTCCAAATTATTATTGTGTTATTATTAGACGTAATTTTTTATTCTATTAGGATGGAGAAAATGCCTCATCCAAATATAAACCCTAACCCCTAATCATTAATCACTTACGTAAGGATCATACATAAAAATTAATAGATGAAATTGTAAACTTAATTTGTGAGGTTAGGATTATTAAAGAGTCATTTCATGTTTCTTTGATTGCTTTGCTTGAAACCGTTGTTGCTTCTATTAGCCATGTATGCCACTAATTATTTGATATAGTTCAATAAAGGGAAAGGATGTTTAGTAAAGGGAAAGGACGAGAGAAATAT
This sequence comes from Pinus taeda, assembly GCA_000404065.3. Lineage (NCBI taxonomy): Eukaryota > Viridiplantae > Streptophyta > Pinopsida > Pinales > Pinaceae > Pinus > Pinus taeda. Next base: position 34,112 of record APFE030653514.1, read on the forward strand.
ATTTAGATTGCATAATAAAGAAGTGAAATATTTTTCGAACAAAAGAAGTATTTTTTACAATTATTTATTAAGTCTAAAACTAGTAGAATCCCCATCCAAGAAATAAACATCTTTGCATAGATTGGTGCCTAATGTATTCATTCAAAAGCATGTTGAGGTACATGAAATTCACTAAATTTGAAAAGACCTCCTTATGATAAGAGATGTTCCATTGTATTTTCTACATAAATTATGGATTGAGTTTATTATGGGTCATAATATCAATTATTTTAACATCGATGCATTCCAAGGGGTTTGTCTCAATTTTTCTTAGGCATGAGAAGGGGAGTGTTGTATCCTATGTTGGCAATGTGGATGGTTGATTGGTTGGTATTTATGTCAACTAGATGTTGGCTCATGGTCCTGTTACATTCTTTGGTGTTTGGCCTAGTGTAGAAGAGTTGTACAGTTTGGTTGACATAGGAATTTTCCTGAAAAGTAAATAAGAATGGAACACATTATCTAAGGCATCATAAATTTGGATTATGAATGCATTGATCGTTGTTAAGTGTAAATGGTACAGAGGTGTCACGTTGCTTTAGTACCTTACTCATGGAATTTTCTAGTCCAAGGGAACTATCTCATTAAATAATCTAGTTCGTGGGGATCATAATTAAATATTTATGGTCAAATCTGTTGAAGGAAATGCATTGATTGTGGAGTCTTTTATTATATATATATATATATATATATTATATTATATATATATATAATATAATATATATATATATTATATATATATAATATATATATATATATATAAATTTGGATTATGAATGCATTGATCGTTGTTAAGTGTAAATGGTACAGAGGTGTCACGTTGCTTTAGTACCTTACTCATGGAATTTTCTAGTCCAAGGGAACTATCTCATTAAATAATCTAGTTCGTGGGGATCATAATTAAATATTTATGGTCAAATCCGTTGAAGGAAATACATTGATTATGGAGTCTTATATATATATATATATAGATATGGGGTCCGTCATTAGTTTTGAAATACCATTAAAGAGGTTTAGGTATTTTCCCATGGTAATTAATGAGCCAACGAGATCAAGGCAATACTCTAAAGCTATAAAGATAGGGTGTGATAGAACACTTGGTGTGTGCATTCCTGGAAGAGTGATTGATCTCTGTTGGGCATCAACTAAATAATTTTTTTCTTTTTTCTTTATGTTCATTCTAGAATAGGTTTGAAGGTGAATTAATGAATTGGGAAGTGTTCTGGTTCAAATTGTGGGATACCCTATTCAACCAATGCCTAGTCTGATTAGATCTTCTTGATTTGTGAATCAAATATGGAGGAACGGTGTTAAGTGGATCATCACTATATTAATGTGTTAATGATTGATTTTGGAAATCGTTGAGTAAATGCCATCGTTATTAAATTTATGGAGTAATCTAATGAATTGTTTAGACAATCACATCAAATGATGGTCATTATTGTTATATACACGAATATGGATCATTGGAAAGGTTATGTGGTCTGAGTTTTATAGAGGTATTGTGCACTTGTTGATCTAGTTTAGAGGATATACTAGAACACAGATGAAAAGAAGTGTGGCTGGGATGCAATTTGGTGATCTAGGTGAAATGGTATGTGTAGTATCCTAGTGTGATGGCTTGTGTTATGGATTGATTTGAAGATAGACAAGATGTGTGGATAAAAGAAAAAAGAGTGTGCATGCCCAAGTCTGGGATTTATTGTGTAGAGGTGTGTATTAAGTACTATTTGAAGAGGTGGGATGAAAAAAATTGATGAAGTACATAATGATAGTTGAAGAGTGTGTTGTTCCATGGTTTAGATATAAATTATTTAGCAGAGATCAAAGGTAAAATGACATAGTCGTAGTATCTGGATCATAGTTTGGTGAAATCTAGTAACTTTTGCACATAATATACTTGTTGTTTATTGTGTTCAATGTTGGAGTGTGATTCAAAGGCTTTGTCGGATTATTAGGACCTGAACCAGGTTTAGAGTTAACTTAGCCAAACAAATCCCGATACTACTGGCCCTTTCGGCAACAGTCCATGGAGCATGGACTGAGGTCTCACCCGAAATAGTATGGGAGGGTGCTAGAACCAGGTCTCTACACCCTAGAGATGTCTGATGAGTTCAGGTGATCCACGGTTTGACCTTGCGCATAGGTTGCTTCGGGCACTTTCCCATACCTCGCACAACCCTGCCTCGGGGCTGAACGTCGTGCTTTGCGTTAGTTGATTATATTAGCCTACTTGTGTGCTTTAAGTTATACTTGACAACATAAACCATTCATACAGGTGCACGCAATAAATACACTGTATATTTGCAAATTATATCAAACATGCATTAGCCCAAGAACAGATACACGGAATTATGACAAAACTTCTCTTTATGAATTCCTTCCAAGGTTACAAACTCGACTTGCCCTGCACACTCGGATGCAGGGGTTCACGCACTCAACTACGGACTATTAGGCCTCTGCACACTCAGTTGCAGAGCCTTCTCCTACTCTACAACCCAAAGGCACACTTCAACTTGTGACTCAATCACTTAGACTTTTTTCCTACTTCTTCCTTATCTCGTTTTACACTTAGAGCCTCACTCTATTTATACAATCCCATGGTCCAAGAACCATGGGTAGGTCTATCTAGCTGACATTACATTACAAAACTAGGGCAGACAACCCTGTGACTCTATCATACTTTCGCGCCTGCAATTTGCAGAGCTTTACAACAAGATTCATTCAAAACTTGGGCTTTGAGCCCCAAAACATGTCTTGGGGTGATTCCATGTCCAACAAGCCCCCAACACAATTGTTGTGACTTGTCCTTGAATCACTATGTTCGTGCGGAAATCTTTGCATGGAGTCCCTCAACTGTTCTCAAACTGCATAGAGGTTAGCAACACACTAAGCTATTGCTTGCTGGATTTGTTGTATATGATGTTCCGAGACCTCTCTGTCAGGAGTGCTTCTCTACATCTGTATCAGTATCTGGTGCATAGGTTTATAGTCCCACGCCTTTGTCCAGATCCTTGGAGCACGAAGACTCTGCTTCTGCCGGCTAGTCAGATAACCGGCCCACCCATGTAGGGATTCAAGCGGCTGCCATTCACTTTTCCTAGAAAAGGTTCTCCATTTAGTGTGACTAGATGTATTGTGCCTCCCTTTGTGACCTCCTTAACAACGTATGGTCCCAACCAATGCATTTTGAACTTTCCAGGGAACTTATCAAACTTACTTTTGTACAACAACACTAAATCATTTACCTTGAATGTGTGCAACATAATGTGGCGATCATGCCAGGCCTTCTCACGCTACTTTGCACCTGTTGATGAAAGTGGGCCAGGAACCATTTCTCCTCAATTTCATCCAACTGTGCGAGCCTTTCTTCCAAGGCTTCAGGGTCTGTCATACCTGTGAGCACTACTATACACAGACTAGGTACAATATACTCCATTGGCATGATAGCTTGCACATCATAAACTAACCGGAAAGGTGTTTGTCCTATCGGTTTCTTGCACGTCATCCTATAAGTCCATAGTACTACTGGTATGTGCAGGTCCCAATCGCTTCACTGTGCATTGCATAATGTGGTTAGCGCAGTCTCTAGTATTTTTTTGAATGCTTCTACTATCCCATTGGCTTGTGGGTGATACGGTGTGATTTTCTGGTGATACACCTGGAACTCTTCTGTGAGGGCGATGATGGTTTCGTTCAGGAAATGTGTACCGCGATCTCTCACTAATATTTTCAGACAGCCAAATTGGGTCAACACGTGTTCAAGTAAAAACTTTGCAGTGGTAGTCGATGTGCAGTCTTTGACTGGCTGTGCTTTCACTTAGCGCGTCAAGTACTCTATCACAGTGACGATGTATTGCCCATTTTTCCCTGGGGTTTGATAGGTCCCACAAAGTCGATTACCCACATTTCGAATAGTTGTAGCTTCATTTGTGGATTCAAAGGCATCTCGTCCCTTCGCAATGGTTTACTAGTCCTTTGACATATATCGCAGACCTTACATTGTGCTTTTGAATCTTGATGAAGGGTTAGCCACCACAATCCTGCGCGAAGAATCTTTTGTGTAGTTGCTCGTCCTGCATAGTGTCCTCCTACAGCACCCCCATGTGCTTCCATGAGGATCTAATTTCGTTCAGATTTAGGTATATACCTTCGCAATATCTCATCATTTCCCATTTTGTATATGTGCCTCACGATGACAGAAAAATCTGCCGCGCGCACCACCAGTTTCTTCTTCTATTGGATGGAGTATTTCTTCGGCGCAGTCCCTGTTGTCAGAAAGTGGATTATATCTTCGAAGTTTCCATCTGCGATGTGCACAGCAAAGAGCTATGCATCAGGTAATCCTTCCTCCAAACTAGTAGGTTCCTTGCTCGTCTCAATACGCGACAAGTGATCCGGTCCTACGTTCAGGCGTCCAGGTTTTACCACAACCTCAAAGTCATATTCGTGGAACAATAAGAGCCACTTACATGTGTGCCCCCCCCAACACAGGCTTATTGACCAAGTACTTTAACATGGAATGGTGTGTATACATCTTGAAATTTCGTCCTAGCAAATAGTGCTAGTATTTTTGGAACGCATACACCATATCCAATCCCTCGCACTCAGTTGTGGAGTAGTTCTTTTTAGCTTTGGATGATCTATGAATTGCAAACACGATAGGGTGATCCAAGCCCTCTTCACCCTCTTATGTGAGCATTGCTCCCAGCACTATACATGACGCATCAACATGGACATGAAACTTTGCATCCCATTTTGGGAAGACGAGGATTGGAGTGGAGGCTAATTTCCCCTTTCAGACATCTAGTCTCTTCATGCAATCATCATTCTAGTAGAATGTGGCATCCTTTTTCAATAGTTTCTCCATCAGCATGGTGATCTGGGCATAGCTTTCGGTTAACTTCGTGTAGTACCTTGTGTGTCCCAATGTACTGCACAACTGTTTAACACTTCACGACGCTTCCAAATTTAGAATTACTACAATCTTCCTAGGATCTACCATTAGTCCCTGTTTGCAGACCACATGTCCCAGTAGCTTCCCAAAGGGAATGAGGAACATACACTTCTAAAGGTTCAGTGCAATCTGGTGTCATCGGCAAGTATCCAACATCAAGCGTAAGCTTGCTATGTGGTGCTTAACCAATCCAAAGATAGTCCAATCATCCAGATAGGCCTCCAGGAATTTGTGGATATATTCTTTGAAGGTGGAAACAACTATGTGCAAAAAGATGGCTGGCACATTTTTTAACCCAAACAGCATGACAATGTATTGAAAGCAGCCCCATTCAGTGGTGAAGGTGGTCTTTCTCCTGTCTTCTGGTGTGATTTTAATCTGGTGGTACCCTGAGAACCCATGGGTGAAAGAATATGCTTCTTGCCCACTGACATTTTCTAATACTTCATCTGTGAACGGGGTCGGGAGTGGGTTGTGTACACAGGCGTAATTCAACTTCCCGAGGTCCATGCATATTATTATCTCACCCTTTTTCTTTTTCTCCTACATTACCATAGGGCTTACCCAGTCAGATTCTTCCATCGTCTCAATAATTCCAGCTGCGAGCATTTTCTCTAGTTCTATGCGGACCTTTTCCTTATACTTCAGATTCAATCGGTAAGGCCTTTGCTTAGCCTGCTTCGCATTGGGTTTTACGGTGATATTCATCATCCCTAAATCACCAAAGATCCCCTTTAAGTCTGTAATCTTGGTCGAGAATAAGTCTTGGTACTCACAAAGTAACTCAGTGATCTTATCCACTGTGGCATCATCCCAATAGTCACCGAGCGTTGCATACTTTGGTTTGGCCTCCATCCCAATGTTTACCTGCTTCATTTTTTCTAGCATGGTGATGTCAGGATCTTCAATCAATGGTCCTTGAACCTCACGATAGCCTTCAGTTTCTGGAATGTTAATTTTTCGTGGATCTTCATCATCTTCCTCGATGTTTACATTGTAATACTCCAGCCCACAGCTCAGTTGGGTCACCCATTCCAGCTAAAGCACTTCCATTGGCTCTTGGGGTATTATGAAGATAACTACTTTTACTACTTGTAGTGCATCATCAACAATATCCCACTAGCGATCCTCAAATGTGAAGGTTAACTAGAAGCCTTCGCGCAAGATATCCCATTCGTTCGTGACATGGTGGAGCTCTGTCTCAGTATGCCGATTCATGGGTATGATATCCACGGTATGACAGAATAGGTGCACCCACTCAGGTTGTGGCTCTTTTCGTAGACCTTGGTCCATTTAATGAGGTGTGCACATGGATCATCACATCTATCATACTTGTTTGTTAGTTGCATCTGATGCGACCCAAACCGCATGCGCATCATCCTTCTGCATTCACACCTATTCTAAAAACTTCTTTGATGGGTACCCCACCATCTTTTTGGCGTAGTGCACAGTACCCATTTCAGTGTTTGATTGTGTTATTCTTTCCACAACTAGCCCATGTAATGAACCAAGGGGAGAGGGGGGTGGAGAGACCCCTCTGTTGCACTGATTGCGCAACAGGGGGGTCATGGTGGGGGGCAGAAGCCCCCCTTGCCCGGGGGGTTCGAGGGGGGTGGGTAGACCCCCTCTATGGGGTCCAGGGCAATGCCTTGGGATAATTTTTTTGGACCCTATATTAGGTTGGGCGGACCTACCTATGGTTTTGTGCATGATTTTCACACATGGTTTTGGACATGATGGTTTTCGGTCCATGGTTTTGGACGTGATGGTTTTCGGTCCATGGTATTGGATGCTTCAACATGTATAAATATGTATTGTAACATTGAAAGGAACATAATGAAAAATCAATCTAATAGTCTTGGTTTCAGGATCAAGGGGAAAATCTCTGTGTATATGTGTTTTATGTGTTATGCTCTTGCATTATTTATTTTCTATGTTTTAGAATTCATATGTAGGTCATTTATGTATAGGGTTAAAACCTACATTCAGAGCATTGAAACGTTGTTGTTTTGGTACTTCTCTTTCAAATTTGTTTAGGAAATCATCCACCTCACTCAACCTGTCACACATAGGTCCATCTCTTACCTCTATTTCCACACAGCACAGCGACCTTGTCATCATGTTACAGTTGAGCGTGGTTACCTCATGTAACTGGTTCTACCATCATTATATTTCCTCATCCAAATCTGAGGTGCAGGAGCTTTCACGCTCCAACGAGAGTCTGCCATTCGCTGTTGTATTTACCCAGTCCTTCTCCTATGCAGTTATCTTGTAGATACAATCTAGATCGTCATCGCTACTGTAGTCGCGCACTAGCTATGTGTATTATCTAAAACTCACTCGAATGATCTCAGCTAAATAATTAATGAATGAAGGTATTATAGACTCATGTGCTGGTGTGTGTCTATGTTATTTTAAGCAATGGATTGATCAGATTGCAAAATACACAGACACTGGAAAATGGAAAATAGTAAGGGAAACACAGTAAGAAAATACAAGAATATAGCACATTAATAAGGAGTTCACACTATTCTCCAGGGCTATGTCTTTAGTCTAGATTTCAATGGTGGCCTTCTTTTATTGTGTCTTTAATGCAAAGATTTACAATGAGGAGCTCAAACTGAGTCTCCTAAAACATATAATGCTTGGTAGGGTGGTTTTTGGATTACCCAAGCCACTAGATTGCACAGACTCTTTCCTTACCAAGACTCGACCTATCTGGTGTTTAATGGGATGAGACCAATGTGGTGATCAATTCCTAACAGATGTCCTCACAGGGATCGCTTGAACCTCTCAAGCCTTCTGTCTTCTTGATGTTGCCTTACATTGCAAGTCAGCTCGGCTCTTTGTTTCTTTTTTACCTCTTGCTTTACTATCTCCCTCATCTTTTTTTCCCACTGTTCTCTTCTCTGATCATTCCTTGTTCTATTTTTTGTATGTTCATGGCTTAAAGCCAATCTGTTCTTGATTGTTTGCTTCCTCTTCCGCCCCTTCGGATCGCCTACTACTATTCGTTTGGAGTTCTTTGCCTCTGAGTCATCACCAACATCCCACAACGAAGTGACCACTTGTCCTCTCATGAATTGTGCCAGCTCTTCCTCAATGGTTTGGTATTTTGGTTACGATGTGTAATGATTCATCCGCCAAGACTTCAGAATTTTATATGTCGCGGCTTAATTCCGTCGCCAAATCTAGTTTCCCATCGGGTGCAATCTCCGTTGTTAGATCTGGAGCCTCTAGATCCTACGGTGTTCACTCTTATCGCGTTGTTGACTTGCTCAACCGTTAGCCCACGATGAGAGGAGGTTTTCTCTCTCATCCGCTAGACATGCATCGTGCAATGTATGGAATCACTTGTTTTCTGCCAAATCCACTTACAGCCCAATATGCCTTCAATATTCCGCCGGTTTCAGAGCACGGGGCCCACCTTTTGCTTTAGCACTTTTCCCGTGGCTTTTAGCTTTTCCTTGTCACTGAGCACTCAAGGCCTTTCCATTTCAAGGGGTTTTGCCCAACGATGGCAATTCAAAAACGGCCTCCATTTTCTGATCCAGACTTCCTAACTGCTAGTTTGCATCCTATGCGGTCTCCATGGGCCTCAATTAGCATGCTTTGACCGGGCTCCTCGTTATTCATTGTTGGCTACAGACTGCCACTCTCCAGAGGTCTTCCTGATAGCTCTTCGTTCACAAGGTCTTGAAGTTTGTCCTAATTTAATATAGTCATAGAACTTTAATAATTTTCATGGATCCAATTTAGATCATGGAATTCCCACTGAAAAAATCTTTTGGACAACCAAAAGTTAGTTTTCAAGCATCGACTAAGTGAGGGTACAATTTTCTCACTTGTCAAATCTCTATCCATTTTTCAATGCTCGGCTTTGAACCCTTGAGCCCAATTCTGAGGTACTCAATATCTCCCTTGTGCATCGTCCTCATGTTCCTGTCCAAAACTGTGTATTTCTACAATTCATTAAGATATTTAGGTAGCAGGTCATCAATAGAAGGAAATTGACTCTGCTATTTGGGATCTTCAATTAGCAAAGGTTTAAACAATCTCATACAATCTGCATTTATGACTAAGTAGATGTGCATGTAAGCTGGTAGATCAAGGAGAAAATTATTCTCACCAATCTTCTCAAGTATCTTGAAGGGTCCATATCTGATAGGCTTTAGATTTTTACCTTCATCTTGCATCTTGTCTTTGCTAATATACAGCCAGACTTGGTCACCAACTTGGAAAATATGCTCCATCTAACGCTTGTCATGCCTTGCCTTGTATTTGGCTTGGCTCCTTTCTAGCTGTTCCTGTACTGCCTGGTGGATCTCTTGGATTTGTTCAATGAACGTAGTTTCCCTATCCACATCACCATGTCCCTAAACTGTGGTGTCTTTACCAAAGACAAAATCCAAAGGAGACCTTGGTGTGAAACCAAAACATGTCTCAAAAGGAGATCTCTATGTAGAAGAATGCTTTTATTTGTTGTAAGCATGCTGCACATAACATAAATATTCATCCCAAAGCTTAGGATGCTTGTTGCAATATCCCCTGAGTAACTGGATCATTTTCTTGTTAACTACTTTTGTCTGGCCATCAACTTGTGGATGAAAATTTGTGCTTTTCTTCAGTTTGGTGTGCAGAAGTTCCCACAGACTTGACCAAAACTTCCCCACAAATCGAGTGTCTCGATTAGATACAGTGGAAGTGGGTAATCCAAAATGAACCCATAGATGTTCAAAAAATATTTTTGCAGTTTGTTTAGCTGTAATCTGTTTATTACAAGCTATCAAAATACACATTTTGCTGAACCTACCCACAACAACATACAGATAATCATGACCTTTCCTATATTTAGGTAGTCCTCTAACAAATTCCATGGAAACACTTTCCCAAGGATGAGAAGGAACTGGAAATGGAGTGTACAAGCCTAGTTTTCTATTGTTAGGCTTGCTTTTTGCACACATAGTACACCCTCTTACATATCTAGAAACTGTCTCATTCATTTTTGGCTAATAGCAAGATCTTTGCAGTTGTGCAACTATTTTACTTACCCCATAGTGACATGATATTAGAGAAGTGTGTGCTTCTCGAATTGTCTTTACTCTTTCAGTTTGTGGAATGCATAACTTCCCACACTGATACAAGAGTCGGTCCTTTACATGATAATCCAATTCTTCTACTCATTTGCCTTGACTTAAAGTTGCATATACATATTTAAAGTCTATATCTTGAGCATATTGTTCAATTTAATTCTGCTGTAACACAAAATTATGCTTAAGTATAGTAGATGCATTTATAATGGGTCTAGATAACATATCTGCAACTTTATTATGTATGCCCTTTTTATATCTGATGACTAAATGAAATTGTTGTAGAAAACCCATCCATCTGTAGTGTCTTGATTAATGCAACTTAGTTTGAGAGTTGTTATAGACATATTTGGGCACTTCAACCCGAAACTTATATGTCGATAAACTAGGGCTTATCAACCCCTAAAAGAGTTGTTTCATACCCTAAAAGAACACGGTCATATGATTACATCATTCCCCAAAAGTTCCACCTGAGAAACCATCTAGAAATGGCCTAAATTGAACTATACTGACTGCTACACTGGCCAGGTGCGATGCATACTGAGTGTTACACTGATCAAGTTGATGCATATAGATTAGGCCTTTTATAAGGTGCAATGGGTGAGGATGGGAAAATGTCCGAGATAGTTTGCTAGGTGGTTGCTCATGGAATCTTCTAGAAACTTTGCCTATGACACTTGCCTCTCTGAATTCACCCAAGGATGAGTAAGAGATCCAAGAAATCTCCAAGTGGAACCAATTGTAATAAGTAGAATGACACTAATCAAAACCCAGAGATGACTCACACCCTTGCACACATCTATAAATGGATCCCTCATCTAAGAGATCTGGGGGCTGGAATATTGTGAATTGCAAGGAAGTGGTGATAGTTTGTACTTGAGGAGAGAGCATTGTATTGTTGGAGTGATCTTGCTATTTCATGAGGTGAAGAGGGATTGATGATGGGAGGATGATGCTAGATTAGACAATTGGGTTGTAATTCTCCCTTCTATTTAATAAAGTTATTCAAGTTTTCTTCCATATAATTGTGAAATTGTGAATGTTATCATTTGTAAATGCTATTATATGTTCATTATATATCTGATTCTGTAATTCTTATGTAGTAATATATCAAGATGCTTTGATGGTTCTTTGTTACTATGTTTCTGCAGGTACTCCCCAACTGGGTTAAGTACGGGGAGGAGTTGCAAGCTCTGTCAAGGGGGAGAGAGATCAAGCAAGGGATTAAGTGAAAGTTCTAGGTTGGTTCCATTGTCTTTCTTTTAACTGTTATACATAGAAGAAACCATGAATTGCTTTAAATTGTTGTTTCTAATGTAGCTACCAAACCTAGAGGGCTAGTTGTTCAACCGACACTAGTTTTCCTAGAAACAAATTGGCGACTCCACTAGGGACTGAATAGATGTTTGTTTGTTGTTGTTGTTTGTTTTATAAACTATAGACAGAGCTTGAAGTCATCCAGGTAGCCTTCAAACTACTCTTTCTCTGCAATTGGATAGTAGGTTAATGCCACTTTAGTCAATCTATGGTTTAGTTTATGAATTAAACACTTGACTTACAAGAATTCTAGTTGCCCTTTTGGTAGCTTAGTAACCTCTCAAGACATTCCTTAATACTTTTCTCTTTGCTGTCCATCATAGCTCATCTTAACTCACTAAAAATAGATGCACATCTAGCCAAAATCCACTTCAGTTGTGCTCATTGGCCCATCACACTATCTGTCACTGTAAACCAGTATGCATCACACCTCTCGAGTGTGTAAAGTGCGATGCATCCCTATTTCTGTGAAGCCTAGGTGTGATGACAAACTGAACCTATTTCCATTCTAGAAATCGGGGGTTTTTGTCCTTGTTTTCAGTTTTGTTTAGTCGTTTTTGCTGCTTATGAACAATGCCTCATTATTGAATCCTACTTGCATCACATAGATCAACCTCCATTATATTAGGACTAGTAGATATTTTTATGTATTTTTCCATCATTTACAATCCTTTGTCGAAAAGTTACTTAAATCGATTTGTCGCTTTGGTACAAAAAGTGTCGTAACTGTCATTTTGTGTTGAAAAGAGAAGTGTTGTGGATTCTTCCTTCCCTAGATAGTCGATTGAACTTTTTGTCATGTATTTGATTTGATTTGTTGATATTGGAAGTGTCAAAAACAGTTTTTATTGAAAGTGTCGTTTAGTCTTACTTTATCTGTTGAAAAAGAAATTGTTGAAAATGTCATTTTTAAAGAAATATTTCAGAACTTTGTTGCATTTAGTTTTCCTTTTTGGAATTTTTTACATTAAGGAGAACAAAAAACAAATACATGCATTAGGAAAAAGTATTTAGGAAAATGCACTAGTGTGTTCTCTTTGCTCTTTGTTTGAAAGAATTGTAATCTTCTTTCCCTAGTAGCTAGGATTTTCATTGCGCAAAATAAACAAAGATTGTTTATCATTGTAGATCACATTTTAGGAATTTCAAAATCATCATCACGTGGTGAACCATTGAAAGGAAAAGTCTAAACAAGATCAAATCTAAAATAAATTTCAATGAACCAAACAATTCTTTGGAACTCAACGCAACATATCTAAATTTCTAGGCTAGAGACATGTTTCGGCGTCGTTATAACTAGCGGCTATCGTTTTCATTGAAGGTTGGGTGATTCCTCTTCCTTGATATGACAAGTACTAGTGCATATTTGTGCTCCCCGTACTGTCGAGTATATATTGGGAGACCACAATAGTATTATATCATGTATCCATAGGAAGTTGAGTCTGCCACCTTATTGATCGCAATGCACTGAACATAGCATTCGGGAAGGTTGACTATCATACATAAGTCTTTATTAATTTTTCTTCAATTTATCACCAAGGTGTATATTGCAGTTTTGCAATTGTTTTGGTAATCCCTCTATCTAGATTTTCCAGAGTAGTCATTTTCATCCCTTTTTGACTCTTTAAAAGAAAAGGTCCATTTGAGCACTTGTCACTTCAAGCTCATTAAAAATCAAAGGAGACTAGAGTTATGTTTAGCTTTTTCTCGACTCTTAAAAACGGAAAAATCAAAGTTGTGTCAAAGCGTCATTAAAATTAATTGAATTCAGAATAACATCCCTATTCCTTAGTTGATCTTAGGTTGAGATATATGGAGACAAATATGGAATCCACCAATCAAGGAATCCCTTTTAAGGGGAATCCTAGTCCTTTTCCTTCTTGGGGAAATATTGGTGCTCCTTATATGGCCACATTGTCCCTTCTGGGAATTACCATTGGCCTGCTAGTATGGCTGTTTTCAACCTCTATGGTTCAAAATGCCATAATTTGCCTGCAATCGAGTACACCTCCAACTGGACAAAATCAACCTCCAATTGATCCTAAAGTTGACCCTTTGCCTTCTTCCTTATTTGTTTCTTCCTCCCCTTCTTCCTCTTCTCTTGGTGAAAGTATTGGTATTAGTAACCAGGTGGCTAAGAAGAAGAAGAAAGGGAAGAAGAAGAAGAAGAAGCCAATTCAGCAAGGGAGCAAACTAGCAACCATTGCTCTGAATGCAACATCTAATGAAAATTCATCTGTTAAGCCTCACAAAGTCAAATATCCATGCATAATTTGTGCGGAAGACCATTTTCATCATAACTTTCCTTACTTTCCTCGGATCTTGAAAGAATGGTCTTCCCATTCACATCATCCCATTTCATCAACCTCTCGAGATCATGTTGGTAACACACCATCAACTAGTGATAGTAAAGTTCATGAAAAAAAGGGAAAAGTCAAGCTTCCATGTAGGTTATGTGAAGGTATACACCCCTTTCACCTTTGTCCCTATTTGGATGAAGCCAAAAGATTGTTGGATAACCATGCTGCTTCATCGCAACGAATTCCATCTAGTTACAAGAACATTTCCTTGAATCCTTCACTAGGTGATGAACCGACTGACTTAAATCAACTGTCGGTCGAAACCACTCTCTCTGAAAGTGAATCCTATGAGTCTATGCCTGACCAAAATCAACAGGTCGAGGTAGCAGTTGACCCAATTTCACCTTCAGCTAATCGTACCTTTCCCGAAGAGAGTGAAAATGATACTGCTCAAGTTCTTTTTGTTTCTTCAGATCCAAATGAGCTTGGGGGCAATCCACCTGTTTCATCAAGACAAGAGGAAAACCCTTCAGTTCTAGTAACTCAAGTGGTTAATCCTCCCATTTCTTTGGTACCCCCTCCAAGTAGTCTAGTTACTTCCTTTGATTGGAATCAACTGGCAGGATCCTGTCTTCCTTCTTATGTGCCTTTCCAGATCATAGTACAAGTTTGTAATATGATTGTACCTGGCACTATTATAGACGAAGGTGCATCAATGAGTATCCTTTCCTCAACTCCTTGGCAAGCGCTCAGTTCACCACCACTTGTGCCTATTACACAGAATCTGTTGGGCTTTAACAAAGGAAGCAATTGACCGTTAGGGATCCTTCCTCATTTACCTATCACTTTGGGAGGAAAAAATGTTTATTTGAACGTGATGATAGTCCCAGGACCTTTAGATTATAGTTTACTTCTTGGGCATGACTATGTGTTATGTACCTAGGGGGGGGAATATGGGGTACCGAGGGAGGTACCCAAGGTAATAATGTAATAATGGGATGGGCCATAGTAATAAATAAGGTGGTTAACCCATGTCATGTAAGGGACCACAAGTAGTTAATAATAATGTAATGGGCCCATGGTATTAGTTGATGGTATGAGTAAACCATGGTATTGATGCATGGTATTGTATGTATGAGGCCTATATAGAGGCTAGAGACTCCACATGGAGAGACAGGAAGAGAAATAGTCTTGTATGATCAAGCATATGACTTGTGGAGTGTTCTCCTTCCTTAAGGAGTGAATGTATGGTGTTTCCCTACCATAAGGGTTTGATAATAAAGAAGCATTTCTATCTATTTCTGGGTTTATTTGCATTATCTTATATTTTCTTATCATATCTATATCATTTTGTGTTAGAGCTACAACAAGTGGTATCAGAGCACTTTCTTGGGCACAAAAGTGGAGATTTTTTTTTCATTTTTGCAGGGTTTCAAGGGCGGCGAGTTTGCAGATCATATCTGTACGTTTTGGTTCAAGATCTGAAAAAATCAGATTGCATATCTGTATTCCTTGTGAAAAAATAGCCGATTTCAAAAAAAAAATCGGTCAAATCAGAGTCCGGATGAAGGAGATATCACTGATCTAAAAATCAGTAGGGTTGGAGACAAATTTTCAGGGAAGCGAATTTGCGGCGCAGATCTAGACGTCCTGGTGCAATATCTACAAGATCTAATTATATATCTGGAATCTTTGTGAAAAAGCACATGATTTCAAAAAACAAATCAGTCAAATCGGAGTCCGGATGAGGGAGATATCGCTGAATTAAAATCAGCTCTTTTTGCAGAAATTTTGGGTGACGGCGGGAGAGTAGCAGCGCAGATCTGAAATTTCAAGTGTCTGGATCAAGATTTTTACCACATGGGAAGATGCGAAGTGGTTGTTCCATTTCTAAAAACAGGTTATAATAGCGATTCTGAGCAATATTGACGTATCTGTGACCATTTCATTTTTTCACCAATATTTTTGTGATGGCGGGCCTAGATCAGAATTCGTGGGAGTTGTATAAATTTGACGGTTCTCACCTGTGCACCTGGCTAGCACAAATGGAGCAGTATTTCAGATTGAATCGTCTCCTAGATGATTGGACTAAGCTTAGGGTGGGGACCCTGTACTTGGACAAGGAACGATGGCAATGGGCGCATTGGCATCAACGTCGCAATGGACCTTTTGCGAGTTGGGCCCAATTTTCCAAAGCTCTTATAGAGCGCTTTGACCGTAAATCAAATCTTGTGGATAAGCACACACAGACAGACACACAGCCTAGCAAAGCTGTTATTTTTATAGGAAAGAAAGAAACCAAGGAACCAAAAGGGTTATTTTTCGCTGGTATCTCAGTATTGCAGGTTCATGGATTGATTCAGAAGGAGAAAATCATTGTGTCTATCAATCCGAGTTGCAAACAAAATCTTATAAATGTCAATTTGGCAAAGAAATTGCAAGTCCCAGCAAAACAAATTGAACATACACAGGTTGATAATGAGGATGTTCAAGTGTACAAGGATTTGAAGATTTCTATGGATAAATATGTGTTGCATAGTGATTTGTATGCTTCTGATATGGATAACATAGATGTTGTTTTGGGATACCCCTGGATGGAATAAGTAGGTACTATCAATATTAATGTACAGAAGAAATTCCTGAAGCTCTGGTATAAAAAGAAGAAAATTACATTAAAGGATATTTCCATCCATAAACAGGTAGAGCACATGGAGGCTGAAGCAGAAGATGTTCAAGGGGTTGACATATCAGATGATGAGCCTTTGATGATCGACAATCAAACATAAACAGAGGTTGCAAAAGAAAAGGTTACAGGTGATGATACATCAGAGGAGGGCTCAGTGGTTGAAGTCATATTGAAAAAGAAGACATCACAACAGGCACCACAGCAG
>APFE030653514.1:80994-129346 GCA_000404065.3 Pinus taeda
CATCTCTTCTTCCATGGCTAGCTCCCACTTCTTCCTGCTTTCAACCTGCATTGCTTCTTCATAACATTCGAGTTCACCAGAATCAGTCAACAATAAATAATATAATGAAGGAGAGTATTGTTCAGATGGTATACTTATCCTGGTAGACCTTATAACACCGCTTTCAGGTGTTTGGGGTACATGTTGCTGTTGTGGTGGTTGTTGTAGTTGTGGTTGTTGATTATTATTATTTTCATGCACCTTTACTTTTCCAGTGATTTCATCAAGAACTACATATTCCTTGTTTTCCTTTTCCTGTTTCTTTTCCTACAACTGATTCTTATACAAGACCTTTTCATTGAATATTACATCTCTTCTCCTGATGATTTTGTGATTTTCACAATCATATAAGCGATAACCAAAATCATTAACACCATATCCAATAAAGGTACATTTCTTTGACTTTTCCTCAAGCTTTGTTCTATTTTCTTTATTAATATGGAAAAAGGCCTCACAACCAAAAGGCTTTAAAAATGAGTAGTTTACCTTTTTACCTATCCATGCTTCCTTTGGAACACCACCATCCAAGGAACTTGAAGGGCCTTTGTTTATTAGATAAACAATAGTATCTACAACATCTGCCCAATACTATAAAGGCAATCCTGCATGCAATCTCATGCACCTTGCATGCTCCGTGATTGTTCTGTTCATCCTTTCTAACACACCATTTTCTTGTGGTGTTCTTGGAACTGTCTTCTCTCTACAAATTCCATGCTCTGAACAGTACCTATCAAACTCTTTGCTACAATATTCACCTCCATTGTCAGATCTAAGACACTTCAATTTATTTCTTGTCTCAATCTCAACCAAAGCTTTCCATTTCTTGAAATTATCAAATACATCAGATTTATTGTTAATACAATAAATCCAAGTTTTTCTAGTTTCATCATCAATAAAAGTAACATAATAACGAGAGCCACCAAGAGATGATACCTGAGCAGGTCCCCATACATCTATATGCACAAGCTCTAATTTTTCATTCTTCCTTTCTTTCCCAACTCTAAGAAATCTGACTCTCTTTTGTTTTCCATAAATGCAATTCTCACAGAAGTCCAAATCAACATTCTTCAAACCCGACAAAAAATTCCCTGAATGACGAATCTTCATCCCCTTTTCACTCATGTGTCCGAGCCTATGATGCCATAATGCTACATCTACTCCTTTGGAAGTTAAAGCATTAAAAAAGTTAGAAATACCATTGCATAAATACAATGTATCAACCTTTTCACCTTTTTCTATTACCAGGGCTCCTTTGATGACCTTCCAAGCTTTATCTATGAAAGTTGTCACACAACCTTCACTGCTTAACTTCCCTGTTGAAATCAAAATTTTCTTTAGATCTGGAACATGCCTTACCTCCTTTAGTATCTATTGGTTTCCATTCTATTGTTTTACAAGAACCTTACCCATACCAACAATTTTACAAGGTTTATCATCACCCAAACGGACTTGTCCAAAATCTCCTTGAACATAGTCATGAAAATATTTCTTATTAGCTATGGCATGGAATGAGGCACGTGAAACTACCACCCAGGAATCAATAATATTTTCGAAAGAAAGAATCAAATCATCTTGTAACACCTCACCTGTCACATTCGCTTCATGATTGTTTTCTTACTGTGGATCTCCTTATTTTGCCTTCCAAGATCTACAATCTTACTTTAAGTGTCCTTTGTTTCTGCATTTCCAGCACACTATCCCCGATCTGGACTTGGATCTACCTTTCCTTGGTTTACTGCAACATCCTGAGCTCTTTCCTCTTTCCATTTTTCTTCCCCTATACTCTGCACTCAAAGCATTGCCCAATGTCTCACCGAAGCTTTTCTGTCGCATTTCCTCACTCAGGATAGCACCAACAACATCATCAAACTTTAAAGTACTAGATCCAGAAATAGAGTTACTAATGGCCATTACTAAACCATTCCAACTTTCTGGCAATGAGCACAAGAATAAAAGAGCTCTAACTTCATCATCAAAGTTTACCCCTAGAGAACATAACTGACTTGTAATAGTATTAAAATCATTTAAATGGTCTGCAACAGATTCACCTTCCGATATCTTCATATTAAATAACTGTTTCATAAGAAATACCTTGTTTGAGGCCGAGGGTTTTTCATATAGTTTTTCCAATGCCTTAATCAAACCCTATGCCATTGTTTCCTTCGAAATGTTGAAGGTGACTGACGTTGTGAGGCACAACTGTACTATTCTGAGTGCCTTTTTATCAAGAAGGTTCCATTCTTCATCTGTCATACCCATCAATATGTTTGTTTTTCTGCCCAATGGTAGGTACAGATCTTTCTGATAAAGATAATCTTCCATCTGCATCTTCCACAACAAGAAGTTTTGGTCATTAAATTTATCGACCCTAAACTTACCATCTTCTACCATGCTCCCACTCAAATGAGGAACCCTTTTTTCCTGTGAGTTTATCAGCCAAATAGACCTTTGGCTCTAATACATGTTCTTAGAAAATTACATATTACAGAGCAATGGGACACATAAAATATTGTAGAAATATAAACACAAAAACACATAAAACCAAAGAGACACAGATATACGTGGTTCACCTAGTTTGGGCTATGTCCACCTTAAATAGTCAGTCCTTCCTTTCTATTATCCAACAAAATGAAGAGACACAACCTATAGCAGATCCGCTATAAGATTCTATGTTTTCTCTCACAGTCTCACCTCTCTATTTCTCACTTAGAAAATACACATCTATTACACACCCTCAATACAATGCCCTCATACAAAGAGAGGGGTTTCCCTCTAGGGAAAAAAACCCTAAACTAAACATAAGTTCTACCATCAGATCATTCGCCTAATGAACGGTCCAGATTGACTAGAAATTACTATACTTTTACAAGGAAATTTTACATCTATTTTTAGCTTCAGGGGCATTGCCCTTGAAACCCCCATTGGGGAACCACTGGCCCCTAGAACCCCCAGCTGGGGAGGGATCAACCCCCTCAAACCCCTGTGGGGTGGGACAAGTCTGCCCCACACCCCCTCGTGTGGAGGGGTGTACAAACTTCCTGGGGTATACATTCGGCTAAAACAAAGACCTCTAAATAATTATGCTCCAAACCCAACACAGATGATGAGGTTTGAGCCGCGCGAGGAAGATCCGAATGTGAACATTGTTGTCTGAAATGGAATCGAAATGGGAGAAGACATAGGAAAATAACCAGAAGATAGTGCTTGGATTCAAAAGCTTCGGCAAAGGAAGCAAAGTTTGATTTGGAGCACACTCAAGAAACCTTCGTGGAAGCTAAGAAGAGCTTTGTTGATGCCTCCACTTCAAGAAGCAATGATAAACTGGAGTCAAAGATGGACCCATCTATGCTCACAACATTCCTAGAAACATGTATGAAGCTACTGTGTGATAGTAAGATGATGAAAAAGTTACATGAACTCATTAACAGATGTGTTGGGACCGCGCCAGGAGAACTCCACGTAGTCAGGAAGATCGGAAAACATAAGACAAGAATGGGAAGAGACTAGCCATGCAAATTGGAGAATATGAGGTGGATCAAGCCATCCTAGATTTAGGATCGGATGTGAATGTTCTGCCGAAACAAACATGCGGGAGAATGGGGAAACCTACACTACAATTGTCTCCAATTCAGCTAAGAATGGCAAACCAACAGAAAATAATACCCATGGGCAATTTCAGGGAACAACTGTGGATATTGAGGGAGCGAGTGTGCTGGTAGACTTTGAAGTGATAGATATTTTTGATGATAGAAATCCCTACCCCTTGCTCTTAGGAATTGATTGGGCCATTGACATGAACGGGGTGATCAATCTCAAAAAGCGAAAAATGATTTTTGAAAATAATTCACTACGCATAATTATACCCCTAGACCCTGCTGAAGGATCACGCTATATAGAGATGGTGTGCAACTATGAAAGTGATGATGATTTGGACTGCATCTATAAGATAACAGCGTGAAACCAGGATTGTGTGAATCCCACTGTGGATGGGTGGATTGCATGGGAGAACAAAATCTCTTGTACTTTGGATTCAGATGATGAAACAGAGGGATGGAAGAATCTGTTACATGAGGTAACTACACCAAATTGTAATATGATGACAAGGTCACTACATTGCGTATTGACAGAAGTAAGAGACCTACCTACTTATGATGGCCTAAGTGAGATAGATAACTTTTTGAATAAATCTGAAAGGGAGGTGCTGGAAAATCAATGCTTCCAGGCCTTGGACTGGGTACTATGCGCTACACCAATGAGGTGGTGGGGTACGCACAAAGGGAGCTTTGACGATTGGCATGAATGTAGAAGAATGATGCATACGTGATTTGGGAAGCCTAGGGAGTGATTGATAGACAAGTACAATGGACGAGGTGATCTGTGTGTTTGACAAGGTATGCCACATGCTGAACAAAGTACGTAACATGCAATGAAGTGATTAGGACCTGCACGTACTTGCAATATTATGGGCTCATAGGATGACATACAAGAACCTGACAGGAGGAACGCCTTTTAGGATTATCTGTGGAGTGGAAGTTGTAATGCCTATGGAATAGATCGTGCCTAGTTTGCACATAGTAGCACTTGTAGGTATGACGGACTGCAGAGCCCTAGAGGAGAGGCTCGTGCAGTTGGAGGAGCTCGAAGAAGAATTATTTTTGGTTGGATTTCACCAGCGGTCCAAAAATAGCACGAAAATGCTTGGCACGATTGACATATTAAGTTGCACACCTTCAAGGCGAATGATTTGGTGTTGTTGTATGATAGTAAGTTTGATAAATTCCCAGGGAAGCTCAGAATGCATTGGCTAGGATTGTATGTTATTATAGATGGTGGCACGATGCTGTTGGTAAAGTTAAATGGAGAACTCTTCCCAGGAAAAGTCAACAAAAGTCATTTGAAGGCATACACATGGGGCTCAACCATCTGACTAGCCGACAGAAGCAGAGTCTTAGCACTCTAGGTAGCTGAAAGGAGGCACGAGACTATAAACTACTCTGCCAGGAGTTGTCTGATGTTATGACTACACGTAGTAGCGAAGTGTCACAGGGTCCATGATGACACGAGGCTAGCTGTGATACCATGTGGGTCAGCTGGAAACTGACTGTTACAATCACTACTCACGATGTGATACTTGGTTTGAGACCAACTGGAGAGGGAAACAGGCATTTAAGGTGAACTTTATGGGCTAGATTCTTGAAGATCTTCTGCCAATCGAGCATTAATGGACCGAATGTGGGGGGAATGGTCGAATTCAAATTCAAAAGGCATTATAAATTTCAAAGGGTTGTCGAGCAAACAACACTTGGCAATTTGAGGATTGAGTTGTTGCACACATAGACATTCATGAACCCAAATCTGTTCAATCTTCTAAAGTTGAATTCATTGTTTGAGCATTTACCCGAGCCTTTAAGAGAATTTTGGAATAACACTATGGAAGCACCTGAGGAAGCTATGGATACTAGAGTAATGATAGAAAAGGAAGCTGCACAGGCCATGACGAAAGAAGAAATCCTAGAAAGTGCCAGGATAGTTGCAAAAATCCCTAAATCACACACACACCGAGAACTAAGAAAGACAATCAGACTATGTTACAAGTGCGCGTATCCCCTAGAAACCCGTTAAGGACTAAGCTTACCATGGAGGAAAAGGGGAAGGCTATTAATGTGGAAGCCGATGAGGAGGAATAACTTGAATAAATCCTGGTAGAGGAGGAGGAGGATGTAGAAATGGAGGTTGACACCCGGGGTGCAGACCCTCATACTAGTCTGCCCGCATATGTTCCTCAACAGAAGGGTAAAGCAAAGGTGCCCAAAGACATAGATGACATAAAAAGCTCTTTGTAGACTCTGCTGCTCCGTGAAGACATTATTTTTGAAGGAGTGTACCTGGGGCGAGTTCCTATACTAAAATTTGAAGACTGGGATCTCGCGGACCACGAGAAGTTTCCACATTTGGAAACCACACAGCTAATGCACCAAAAGAAAGACACACCGAATGGAGTCATAGAGTTGGAGCTGCGTAAGTCACTGAGTGGTGTAGAAAAGGAAGGATTGTTAAACTTGATCTAGGTGTCACATTACCATCGCGCCCCAGTGACCATTTTTGTCATCAGGTAGTTGCTCTACTTGGTGCATGATGGGTGCTTGTGGCTGGAGGAGCCCATCCCCCTCATAGACTACTTGATTCACAAAATTACTTAGCTACCTTGCAAAGGGGAGGACCCAATGAACATCTTGGACAATAAGAGTGATGATTTGGAAATCGCAGAGGCCATGAAGAAGAAGTTCAAGATGGAGAAGAAGAAGAGAGGGTATGTGATTTCCAGCATCAATAACCATGTGGTGAAAATCGCGACACAGATATTGGTAGGGAAGGTAATACAGAAGTGCTGCACGGATGAGGTGCCCACGCCGGTGGTTTCACTTGCATTGCAATGTGTAGAAGGGGTCCAGTTCAACTGGGCTAACTACTTATGCAGAGAGTTCCTTGAGAACTCCTGCAAGGCCCGGGAGCAAGGGAATAATTTTTACTATGCCTAGCTTCTATTGTCTATTGTACTGGTGGCATGGGAATTTCCTAAAAACAGCTAGTTCTCAATGATCATGCAGGACCTTCCAGAGGCAGTGAAGTATGCTTCATTGTGGGCAACTAGAGATGCACAGAGAATAAGGGATAGTAAGATATTATGGGTGTTCATGGAGATGAACATCAAAATGGGGATTAATCGCAAGCCATGATTATTGCCCACAATCTACAATAGTCTATAGAGCTTTGTGGAGTTCAAGGTAGATTTCCACTGTGTGTACATCAGGGCACAGAAGGACCCCATGAAGACATGGTGCAAGCTACCTTATCTGGTGACAGACGATGCCATATTCACAATTCTTGAGTTGTGGCCACTGGAGTAGCATGCTCCAGCTAGCTGCGTGGTGGAAATGGAGAGTCCACCATGCAAAGGAAAAAGGATAAGGCGAAACTGCAAATGGCGCAGCTAGCAGAAAAACGTAGAAATGAAGTGGCAACAGCTAAGGCCCAAACAACCCGAGATGCTACAAAGGAGGCAGAAGAACATCAAAAGGCAACTGAGGAAGAGCGTGAGGGAGACAACTCACCTTCGCCTGAATAGGAAATAGATACAGAGTAAGGTGGCGTGGACCCACAAATAGCATCCACACAACTAAAATGATAGCACCCAAGAAAATAGGTAGGTCCATAGAAAAAGTTGAAGGCTTCAAAGACTTCTTTCGACCCGATCACCCTCGTTGAGGAGGATTTGCACGACATTGGGGAGAGGATGAGGGACATCACCGGAGAGACCTTCTAGCAGTTCATGGAGGAACACTAGATGGTGTTGGGGGCTCTCTGAGCATAGGTACAAGAGTTGCAGATGTGCACTCTATAGGCTGGCACTCTGTGAACTAGCCTCGCAGTAGGCACGTCTGCGACTGAGGAAATGCTGCGCACCTGGATAACCAACACTATAGTGCTACCAATTGGAGCATTCGTGATAGAAAATGAGGTCGATAAGTCTATGGTTAGCGGACTAAAGGGAATTGGGCTAAATATGGTTGTGCTCCCTCGGGAGACACTCTATGTTTTGCAAGATGAAGTTACTGTAGAACTGCGAGCTAAGGAGGATCGTGTGCTCTAGGTAATGAGCGAGCAGCACATCAACATTGAAAAGTTGATCCTTCAGCGCGATGAGGTAATGGCACAGAGCTGACAGCTAGAGTAGGTAATTGAGGAAGCCTACCAAATGGTCCTAGAGCTGGAAATCCAAGTAGAAGAACCAGTGGAAGCGCACGCCCGAAAACTAGCTGTAGGGGTTGCAACACAAAGGACGAGGTGGCCAAGGTTCAACTTGAACTGAACCTTCAGATAGCCAATTTGTAATTGAAGGTGCAACCTTCTACTCTACCATAGGCTAAGGAACAATGTGCCAGCATGATTACAATAGTAATAGTGGAGGTCAACAGTGCAATGAAATACTGCACAAAGTTGTTCGAAGAGTTGCTCAAGGTTCTCACTGCTCTGTAGGAGGACCCAAAAATACAATGCCTAGACACAACGGCATGTGATCTACAGAAGAAGTATGACGAAGTAAAAGGGACTGTGCATACAGTTTCCCTTACACAGAGGCTCACGTGGATGCAGTAGGCGAAAGTGCTCAGGGAGCAGGTGGATGCTACTCAACATAAGGGAACAATTTTGAAGGTACGCTTACAGCCATGGATTGATGAGGCATATGTCATTACAACCTTTATTGAAGCAAAGCTTGTGCAGATGCAAGGAACACCATAATAGGTTCAAGAAAGCAGTTCAGCTATAGCAATGTCTGAACAGTGCGTCCAGGAAGTGCAACAGGTAGCCGCTTAGTGCATTGCCAATCTTGCAGTGATACAGGCAGAATTTGGAGGTCTTCATGCAAAGATCTCTGCACTAATAGAGTGACTCAAGGGAAATTCATGATGTTTATGTTGGGGACCTGTTGGGCATGGGATCCCCTAAGGGAAGTTTTGGGGCTTAGAGCCAAAATTTTGGTCAAAAGTTGTAACCTTGATGTAAAGACTCTGAATTTTGTGGGTACGAAGTGCATAGTTTGTAAAAGAGTCATAGGGTTGTCCACCGTCAATTTTGTAATGTAATGTCGACTATAGAGATCTACGCATGGTCTACGGACCATGGGATTGTATAAATAGAGCGAGGCTCTAAGTAGTTAAGACATCACTAAAAAATAATGATAAAGATGAAGAGTTGAGTCATTTCTGAAGTGTAAAGTCTATTTTTGGGTCATAGTGTAGGAGAAGGCTTTGCAGCTGAGTGCCCAGAGGCCTAGTAGTTCGTAGTTGAGTGCATGGACCCCTGCAGATGAGTGCACAAGGCAAGTCAAGTTTGTAATAGTTGGAGCATTAATAAAGAGAAGTTTCATATCCATTATGCATATTTATTTCCTATTTTATGATGTGCGAATATGTATGAATGTGTTGATTAAGTGAAAGCAAGGTAGAATATCTGTTTACGCGAAGTTAACTAAGATATTTAAGAAGATAAGTAAGATACACCGTGTAGATTGGGGAAATAGTGCAGTTCACTGCCATAGTAGCACAAAACAATCTCAACCCCTGGTTAGGGTTGCGCGAAAGACGATTATAACAAATCGTGAGGGTATTGAAGGTTAAGACAATGTACAAAGTAACCTGCACAGAGATAGGCACAGTTGGACTAAATCGACACCACAAACATCTCAAGGGTGCAGAAACTTGGTTCCAGCATCCCCTCATACTGCTTCAAGTGAGACTTCAGTCTGTGCTCTGTGGGTTGATGTTGAAAGGGCCAGTAGTGTAGGGATTTGTTTAGCTAAATAACTTCGAATCTAGGTTAGGCCCCATCAAGCCAGCAACATCAATTGTATTCCAAGCTTAGAAAATTTAGTGTCTTTTAGAAAGAGGTACATTACTTTGGGCATATTGTTTCCAAGGAAGGCATAGCAGTGGATTCGGAAAAGATAAGAGATATCATGGAATGGGAATCTCCTTTGAACGTGGATGAGGTAAGGTCATCGATAGGTTTAGTAGGTTACAATAGGAGGTTCATTAGGAACTTCTCATGGATTGCATATCCTATTAGATCATTGCAATGAAAGCTGAAGAAATTTGAATGGATAGAGCAATGTGAAACAAGTTTTGAATAATTGAAGTAGCTGTTGACAAATGCTCTAGTTCTCAAGATAGCAAATCTAGATAAAGAGTTTGTGGTGTGAATTGATGCTTGCAAGGGAGACCTTGGTGGAATCCTTATGTAGGAGGGACATCTCATGTTTTACGAATCAAGGTAATTGAGTGAGAACAAGCAAAATTATGTGACTCATGATCTTGAGTTGGAAGTGATCATTCATGCATTAAAGACGTGGAGTCACTATCTTCTTGGAAGTAGGTTTATATTGATGAGTGATCACAATGGATTGAGATACCTATTTGACCAAGTGAATTTTAATTCCAGAAAATCTAGATGGGTGGCCATGATCAGTGAGCTTGATTTCAAGATCAGGTACATTAGGGGAAATGAAAACAAGGTTGTAGATGCTCTTATTAGAAGAGTGCAGGTGAATAATATAACAACTCTGAGTTCTTATGGGATAGATCTACATGTTCAAATATTATAGGAAGGACAATAGGATGAAAAATTTAGGGAGCTTAGGCATAGGTTACAATTGGATACAGGTGAACAGGATGTGGACTATCATCTCACAAAAGGTGGCTTGGTTAGATTTAAGGATAGGACATATGTGCTAGAGAACAATGAGCTCAAGAAGCTTATCCTAAGATAATTTCATGCTAAATTGTAATCAGGTCACCTACGATATCAGAAGACATTAAAATTGATGAATAAGATCTATTATTGTCCAAATCAGAGGAAGGAAGTGGAAAAGTTTGTGGCTATGCTTGGATTGTCAATAGGTAAAAGAAAAGTGTAAGCATCTAGGTGGATTACTACAACTGATTCTTATTCTAGAGTGGAAATGGGAGGTCATTTCTATGGACTTCATTACAGATTTTCCAAGGAAATCTTGATAGCATGATTCCATCGTGGTTGTGGTGGAAAGGTAGGCAAAGGTAGCACACTTCATTCAAGTGAGATATACTTATTTAATTAGTGATGTAGCATAGGTCTTCATTAGGGAGACAGTGAAGTTGCATGGTGTTTCAAATAATATTGTGTTAGACATGGACGCTAACTTCACTTCCAGATTTTAGAAAGAGTTGTTTGGAGGTTTGGCTATAGATTTGGACTTCAGAAAAGCTTACCATCAGTAGACAGATGGACAAATGGAGATGGTCAATAGGATTTGGGAGGACATGTTGAAAGTGTATGTCATGCATAAGCAACGAAATTGGGAAGAGTATCTTCCACTGGTAGAGTTTTCTTACAACAATGGGCATCAAGAGTCACTAAGGATGGGTCCATTTGAGGCACTTCATTGTCGGAGTTGTAATACTCCCATCAGTTGGAGTGACCCAATGCACATGGATTTGATAGGACCAGACATGTTGGAAGACATGGAACAAGGAATGCAGGTTATCAAGAAGAATCTAAAGGCAACACAGGACAGGCAAAAAAGTTATGTAGATCAACATAGGTTGTTTAAGGAGTTTCAGGTTTGGGAAACATGTGTACTTGTGTATCAATCACAACAAGAGATCATTGAGGATAGGGTCATGTGTGAAGTTAGCACCTCAATATTGTGGGGCTTTCGATATACTTAAGAGGATTGGACCAATGGATTACATACTTGCACTTCCTCTGACAATGGAAGTTCATGATGTTTTCCATGTTTCATTTCTTAAAACATACGTAAAGGATGTTGATCATGTTATTGATTGGTTTGTATTGCAAATGGATCCAAAAGGAGAATTCTAGCTATAACCTCAATGTGTTTTGCAGAGAAATATGCTCATGCTTCGAAACTAAGCAATTGAGCAAGTTAAAGTGCAGTGGGAGCACTTTGGGCTCAATGAAGCTACATCGGAGATGGTTGATCAGATGCAGCCTATGTATCCTTCTTTATTCACTAGTTAATTGTATGTCTATTGGTATATGTTTTGGCATGGTGTTTTGGCATATGTATATATGTATATGGATGTAAATACTACCATGATTTGTGTTATAAAGATCCAATAAGTGTTATGGTTGTCATGTTGTTATGTTTGTCATGATGGTTTTCTTTTCAACAGTTTGATCATTGTAAATACTACATCGGGCTCAATTATAAAGCTCCATAGGCAGTATGTTTTTCTTTTTATAAGTCTTGTTTGTTGTAGGTGTAATTACATCAAGGACAGTGTTTCCCTAAGGGGGAGGGGTCTATAACAGCCCTAGGTCAAAAGTTCATGTAATAAATTTAATAAAGGAAAAATAAGATCAAGGTCATCGTACACTTATTCCAAGCTGAATGTTGGGGAAAACATCATAGTGTGGGTGTTCATTTGGCTTAATATGGCTAAGGGAAAATTGACAAAGGCAATGGAAAAGTATTTGGAAAGGCAAGTGGAATTAATTAGAATTTATTTATGAAAATAATGGAAAATAGGAGAAAAGGAAGGTGAAAGGTCATAAGTTGCATGTGAGGAGGAAAATGAAGGAAAAATAATGGAAATTGAATAAAATAGAGGCCTCATTGATAAAAATTATTTTGAGGATCAGTTCACAACCTTTTATAAATTCAGTTTTGGAGCTCTCTATCTATACTCTTTACTCTTTGATACTCTCATACACTTAAAGTATTCATAGAGCACTCTAGCATTGGAGGAATGAAGGTAAAGGAAGTACAAGAAAGAAAAAGGGAACCAAAGATAAAGCAAGGAAGAGTGGGATCGAGAGGTTACAACATGATTACTTGCACGTATTGGGTTGCACGTATGATTTCCTTGCTATCTTTGACATGCATGTGTGTATTTGGTTCTCTTGTTGTCATTCGCATTAGTTTTGCTAGGTGTGATAGTGGTTTTCAGCCTTGCCTTGCCATTTTTAGATTGCTATGGTGTGATGGGGTTCTTTTACTTGGTTGAGTTAGATTGTCAGATGGTTTTGAAAATGAGTTGTATGGTCTCAAGAAAAATCACAAGGCCTAGGAATCACTTGACTGCTAATGAAGGGATACACAATAAATCCTTGTTGTGAATACCCTCGTTGCACCTAGGAATCCCTTGATCAGTAATGGTGGAATATATAGTAAATCCCAGAGAGTGGAGACAGACAAATTCCTGATGATTTAGGTGGAGATATCTGGAGGCATCTATGCTTGTTTAGGGCCTAGTGATCCCTTGATTGGTATATGTCGGGATTGTGGTAAATCATATAGTGCATGTTTATTGTTTGGGCATATGAATCCCTTGGAGGGATACAAAGTAAATCTTGAGGAAGCCTTGATTGGTTACATTGTGAGTACCACATTCACACTTGGAATATGGTACGTGTAGAAAATATGTGATAGGTTAACCTGATAATGAAATATAAATCAAAGCAGAGTACTATAACCTACTTCTACTATATATTTGTGGAAGCTTAAAGATCGAGATGAATAATATAACCAGAAGAAGAAGAATAAATGGCACAATACACATGAAAATACTTTTGGGGAAATCCTCAAATCAAAACCCCACACTATTATATTATCATACATGGTGGAAATACAGAGGCATTGTACAAATCCTTGGCTCTCACAGATAGCCAGCTCTTAGTACAATCCTCACAAATGCTCACAGGAAATATTGGCTTCTCTCCAACCTTCCTCTCTGCCCTCTGAGTTCCTATTTCCTTCCGTTGTTCCATGTAGATGATTCCCAGTTACCAAGTCGAAAACCAACCTTCAAAATTACGCAATCCTCAAGGATGAATCCTTGACTGCATGCATGAGTTTTCTCCATGAGAAAACACATGCAACTAATAGTACACTATCCTTGAACTTTAATCTCAACTAGGTCTTTCTCAGAGTAGACATGCATGAGTTTCTAATGAGGGAATCTTTAGTTAACTGGAGTAGCACTAGTTGAGTGCGTTAATGCATCAAATGACTGTTAACTCACTATTAGTTCCTCAAATAGTTTGGAACTAATTTAACTGGACTTAAATTAGTAAACTGAGTTAACTAATTACAACTCAAATATAACTCAATCTTATCTCCTTAATTTAAGGGATAACTCTTGCATGACTTTAGAAAGACTTCTAACTTGAATTTCTCCAACTAATTAATTTAAAATTAATTAATTAATTATTTCCAAATAGCTGTTAAGACTAAATTCGATTTTAATTCACAATTTAATTCAAGCAAAAATTAAGTTGGAATATTCTTGTTGCCATATTTCAACACTCCCTCTCAACAAGAAAGGGATTATCTGCCACCTCGATCCTGTCTCTATGGAACTTGAATTTACACTTTAACAATGCCTTTGTCAAAATGTTAGCATCTTGCTCCTTTATCGAAATATACTGCAGCAACATGATCCTCCTCGCTACACAGTCTCTGAGATGATGATATCAGATGTCGATGTGCTTGGACCTATCATGAAATACTGGATTCTCAGAGAGTTTGATACAAATCTTATTATCACAATAGATCACAGTTGGATCCATCCTCTGATCTAACAAACTAACTAGGATTTCCTGCATCTAGATGGCCTCACATGCTTCCTGACTTGCAACCATGTATTCTGCCTCTATTGAACAGAGTGCAACCAACCTCTATTTCCTTATGTACCAAGAAACTGCCATTGACCCAAGGTTGAAAATACCTCCTGATGTGCCCTTTTGATCTGATGAACTCCCTGCCTAATTTTCATCAGTGAAGCCTTGTACCTTCACTCGCTCTGTCCATCTGTACCATAATCCATACTGAGATGTGCCTCTGAGGTATCTCAATACATGCTTTGTTGCCTTCCAAAACATCTTGGTAGGTTAAACCATCACTTGACTCAGCTGGTTCACTACATAGGCGAAATCTAGTCATGTGTTCACTAAGTACATCAGTGAACCCACAAGCTGCTCATACACAGTAGCCTTTACCAAATCTCTTGAAGTAGCAACCTCCTTCCTCTAGTTACCTGCTAGAGGAGTCTACATGGCTTGCACTTCTCCATGTGGAATCTCCTGAGTATCTCATTGGCATACTTCCCTTGAGACACAAACAACTCCCCATCCTTCTGCCACACTTCCATGCGAAGGAAGTAATGCATGAGACCCATGTCTTTCATCTCGAATTCTCTTGCAAGGTCCTCCTTGCACGACATGATCAACTGATCATCACCAGTCAATATGAGATCATCAACATAAAGTACAATGATCAATAGCTAACCTTTCACCATGATGTGGTACAGGTTCACATTCGCTTCACTCTTTGTGAAGCCCAACTTGGTGAAGTAGTTGTCTATCCTGGTGTACCAAGCACAAGGTGCTTGCTTCAGCTCGTACAATGCTCTCTTGAGTCGGCACACATGCAACTCATGATCGAAGGTCTCAAAACCTTCTGGCTGCTCTATGTAAACCTCTTCCTCAATTTGGCCATTGAGGAATGCAGTCTTCACATCCATTTGATGGATCTTCCAACCCATCTGTGCTAATAGTTCCAACATAGATCTAATAGATGAGTACCTTGCAACAGAAGCAAAAGTCTCATCATAGTCAATCTCCTCAATCTGTGAAAATCCACGAGCAAAAAATCTTGTCTTATTCTTCTCCACACTACCATTAGCAGCTTGCTTTACCTTGTAAAGGCAACGAGAACTCACAAATGACTTGTTCTCCAGTCTCAAAACCACATCCCAAACATTGTTACGAACTATGGAGTCATACTCCTCCACCATAGGATCAACCAAATCAGCTGCTACACTGCTTCCTCAAAGGAAGATGGCTCAGTCTCAACACATTCCCCAACAAGGGCCATGTATCCAATGTACTTCTTAGGTGACCTCCTCTATCTGCACTGAGAAGATGGTGCTCCCACATTCTCTCTCACATCCTCCAACGATCTGCTAGCTTCTCTTGTGCGATTCCATCCATCTCTGGAAGACTCTGCTTGAGTGGATGTCTCCACTCCTAGAACCTCTACATGTAGCTGCGCCGCATCAGTCTGAGGCTCCTCCTCCTTAGGAAACAACAATTCCTCCACAACCTATAGTTGGAGCTCCCTCTCAAGGGAAACTCGCATGGAATTTTGCTGATCAAACTTGAGATCTCTATGAATCATTGTCCTTCGACTAGTAGGCAAGTACACCTGATAGTTGTGAGGTGTATCAATGTACCCCACAAATAACCCCAACTATGTTGTCAGCTCAAGCTTCTTCTATGCATCCTTTTTCACATGGCAATATACTGATGAGAAAAAGATCTTGAAGTGACCCACATCTGGTCTCTTACCAGAGAAAGCTTCCTCTGGTGTCTTCATTCCAAGTATGCGAAGCGGGCTTCTATTCTACAAACAAACCGCTATGTTGCATGCCTCAACCCACAAGTGAAGTGGTAGGCCTTGGTCATGCAACATTTCCCATGCTTCACCTACAAAAGTTTTGCTTTCCTCTCAGCCACCCCATTGTGCTGTGGGTTATGAGGTGTTGTCAACACTCGTTTAATTCCTTCCACTACACAAAACTACTTAAGCTCTTGAGAGACATATTCTCCACCATTGTCACTTCTCAAGGCCTTGATCTTCTTCCCTGACTCTTTTTTGACCAAAGCTTTGACTCAAAAAACTTTGTGAGGGTTTGGTCCTTCTTCTGCATGAAATAAATCTAGAATTTACAATAATAGTCATCAATGAAAATCACATAATAACTTTACTTCATTATGGATGCCATCCAGAATGGTCCACACAAATCAATATGAACTTGTTCTAATATAACTTATGCTCGACTATCTCGATCATGGAAGGAAGACTCAGCGTACTTTCGCAAGGTACAAACTTTGCATGTGTCAACTTTCTTAATTTTACCTTTGGGAAGTACTTTAGATATCTGATGCATTATCTTCAAAGCCCCATGATGCAAATGGCCCAACTGCCTGTGCCACAACTTGCCAATGTCTTGGCTTTGCACCAATTCTACTTTTGTACTAAATGCTACACAATCATCTACCTCTAGTTTATAGAGATTCTTCACTCGAATCCCTATCCTCTTGGTCTGACCTATGGCTATGTGTCTTAGGAACACCTTTCCTTTTTTTAAGACAACATCATATTCTTTTTCCTCAACATCATGATCGATACCAAGTTCTTCTTCAGTCCAGGCACATACATCACATTTGTCAAGGTCAGAGGCGCTCCATGCTCCCTCTAAAAAGCAACCGTGCCCACTCCTGAAACACTATACCTTCTGTCATCACCCATCTCTATGCACATCTTGAGGTCTTTCTCCTCCAAGGCACTGAATAATTTTTTATCACCGGTCATGTGGAATGAGGCTCCACTATCAAGATACCAAGCACAACCCATCATCGATGACACCATGCATGCAATGAGGGTAAAGTCCATTTTGAACTGAGAGGATAATTCCTCATCTTCCAATCCTTCTGAGAATCCCTTCTTGGACTTATTCAATGGGCAATTAGTCGCATAATGTCCCATATTGTGACAATTAAAGCATATTACTTTAGAGATGTCACCCTTCTTCCCTCCATGAGAAGAATTCGATTTGAAATGGGAAGCCTTCCCCTTCCCTTTCCTTCCCTTACTTGTTAAGGCCATATTTTCTCCATCATCATCCTTGGATGAAGAAAAATCTCGTGAGCTCCTCCTGCATAAGATCCGACTGTAGTCATTCCCAATCTGGTAGTTTCTCCCTTCCATTCATAGAGTTCTAGTAGTTATTCCAACTCTTTGGAAGGCCAAGGAGAGTGAGGCTCACCATATCATCATTGGCAGTAGTTATTCCCACACCACCAAGCTCATCTCTGTAGGTGGTGAGCTTCTTTAGATATGTGGAAATAGTGTTTCCCTTCTCCATATTTATTCTCCTAAGCTTATCCTTGAGCATCAATTTCCTGTAGTCATTACTGTTCTGTTAGAGGTCGTCCAATGTCTTCCACATTGAAAATGGAGTATCCTTCTCATTGAGAGTCGAGAAAATATGGTCTCGAACTCCCTCAAGGATGATCCATCTCACCTTCACCAAACACTTCTTCCACTCAGCCAACTCTTTTGCATTAGTTGAAGCTGACTTTGGGACTTCTTGATCAATGAATTCCTTCAAGCCATTGTCTTCTAATATAGCCTCCATTCTATCTTTCCATGCTATGTAATTCAAGCTACCTTCCAAGGCATACTCGAGTCTCAAGCCATAGAATGCCATTGGCCAACCTTGAAGTATGATATGAATTCGATTTGCACATGCAACCCAAAACTTAAAACTTTGAATTATCTTCTCAGTATACTGTTCATAGCTCTGATACCATGTAGAAAATATGTGATAGGTTAAACCAATAATGCAATATAAATCAAAGAATAATACTATAACGTACTTCTACTATCAATTTGCATAAGCTTAAAGATTGAGTTGAGCAATATAACTAGAAGAAGAAGAATCAATGGCACAATATAGATGAAAATACTTTTGGGGAAATCCTTAGATCAAAACCTCACACTATTGTATTATCATACATGGTGTAAATATATAGGAATTATACAAAGCCTTAGCTCTCACAGCTAGCCATCTCTCAGTACAATCCTCACAGATGCTCACAGGCAATCTTGGCTTCTCTTTAGCCTTCCTCTTTTCCCTCCAAGCTCATATTTCCTTGCATTGTTCCTTGTGGATGATTCCCAGTTACTAAATGGAAAACCAACCTTCAAAACTATGCAATACTCAAGGATGAATCCTTGACTGCATGCATGAGTTTTCTCCATGAGAAAACACATGCAAATTATAGTACACTATCCTAGAACTTTAATCTCAACTAGGTCTTTCTCGGAATAGACATGCATGAGTTTCTAATGAGGTAATATTTAGTTAATAGGAGTAGCACTAGTTGAGTGCATTAATGCATCAACTGGCTGTTAACTCACTATTAGTTCCTCAAATAGTTTGGAACTAATTTAACTGGACTTAACTCAGTAAACTGAATTAACTAATTACAACTCAAATATAACTCAATCTTTTCTCCTTAATTTAAGGGATAACTCTTGCATGATTTTTCATATGTTAATAAGAGTTCTTTCTTCTTGTGCTTTATGTGTAAATGTACTTGTTAGTATGTGGATTTAATGGTTGTTCTATCATTGTCATTCTATTGGTTATATGATGGTTATAAGCATGGTTTATGACAGACTTTGGTTATGTATCTCATCATTATTTGATTAGTAAATGAAATGTTAATGAATGCATGACCAATATATGGTAATTTAGCTATTGGGAGAAGGCATCACGCCTTCTTGACGAATCCTAGATAAGTATGAGGTCCCTATGTTCATATATTTCGTTATGACCTACATATTACAAGGTAATGACGTGTTTAATGGAATGTATGTCATGGATGGTAGGGGTTAGGAAATTTCTTTTATTAGTATCCTTGTCTCAGTATTACTTATCATTTTTGGAAGTTTCATGAAATTTGGGTAGAGGCCTAAGTATTATCCCTGAAAAGTTGCTCAGAATTCAGGTTCATAGGCACAAAACTTTATAGAAAAGGCCACAGTCACATGGATGCCTTGTTATGTGTGTGGTGAAGTAAAATTATAAGTGCGGACACGAACGAATTCCTCTAGCCCAATAATGGGTATAGCCAGAACAGATACATGCTATGGAAGATTTCCTTAGGTTAGAATCAATCAAGAGGTCCTACCTCTTGGTTGCTTATCCTTCTTGACGATGTCCTTGCTTGCTTGTTCCAACAATCTCTCACTTCCTTGTTCAAGCACCTGAAACAAGTAAACAACAATAGCACACAAACATAATAATAGACAAATTGGAATTCAACCTACTTAACGAGTCAAGAAACATTAAGACATTTATATGTAGTATTACAAAACATGTAGGAAATAAATTGATAGTTGCATATATTAAGAACAAACAGAGATTTCAACCAGTCGTCTTGATGCCGTAGTATTCCTCTGACAAGACCAGGTTCCCACACACTTCTACTAGCATTCCATGATGGCTTCAAACAACAATAGTTTAAAAGGATCTTAGGCTTCACTCCAAACCAAACACACTTCTCCCTCGCACAACTAGATGGCTACAACTAGTAAAAGATTTCTTGTCTAATCAAAATACTATATTCACACTCAGCCACCACTCTAACTATGACAAATTTTTGCTTGGGAAGAAGGGATTTTTATATAGGAAATATGGATGGGAGATAGATCCTCTTCTCATGGGATAAGGACTTATTCCTTGAGGTAGTTCCATCATTATAGGGGAAAGGAGCCCAAAATTTTACGACCCCATCCAGCCAAACCATTTACCAGACTTCCATTATGAAGCTTATAGAGCTAGAATCTTCGACTCTAATTTAAAAAACTTTCCATCAAAGGACTGCCGCGATAGGAACACAGCTTAGTCACACCAGTCAACGTGGGGAATAGTGCTAATCTCTTCACATTGGCTTGGGGGAGACAAAGGCCATTAGTGCCGATCTTGTAAACTGGGCAAAACAAAAGTTTCATGGGAAATGTTACAAAAGGGAAATGATCTGCTCATGAAGAGGTACATGATGGGAGTTTATCCATGAAGGAAAATCATGTAGGGTTCACTGTAGAGGTTCTCCAGGATTAAGGAATGGAGAGTATAGGGACATTGACAAAATTTTGTGTAACAGATGCCCCCTAAAGCATGAAGGCCGAATTGGAGTGAGGGATGAAATGCTTTATAAATCAGCGTGGGAACTAGTCTACTGTCAGAAAACTTGCAAGCAAGTACAAATACATATACATAAACTAAGATCTCTGTCAAATGATACATGAATCATGGAATGGACGTAGCCATCCAAAGAATAATCATGTAAATAGATCTAGGTATGGGTGTAGCCATCCGTCAAAGAGGATCATAACGAAACCAAGGTATGGTAGCAACCATCCAATAATGAGAAGGATCACATATGATAACTCATGGTCTGGGTGAAACCAACCATCTGAAAGAGGCATTCATATCATCATAACCATGTCACACCACTTTGCTACCTAGACTTATGTGATCTAAGTCTAGGGTCTAGTGCTCCAACACGACCTAATCAAAGTACATATACTAGCATGCAAATAGATGTGTTGACGTCGAACATGCTCGAAAGTCACTTGATTACCGAACAATGATGTAAACTATTAACAAGCACGAGAGACACCACCAATAATGACAATGGCCCTCAAGGTACTATCAACACAATTCACAGAATGTGAATACTGGAATTGAAGTCGAACACCTGTGAAATCACTTGATCGAAAGCCAATGATGTGAACTTGTTGTCAAGTGCGAAGAACTTTCCATTAAGGCATGCATGCTCTAAGGTACTGGAAGGGAGTATCTCGATCAACTTCCTAGATAATCAGTTGAAGTCGACGGAAAACAATCATGTTGAAGGAGGGCCATAATGAATCCCACATCATCAATGTGAGGCGAGAGGATATAAAATGATTTTGGATGTTACAGAGAATTAGAGGCAAGTGTAACTGTATAAGGACAACTCTTGAACATATCGGTGACACAACTATAAGTTTGGTAGCTTTTGGATCCATAGGATCGGTGGTCATGATGATGTGGTAGAGATCAAATGGAAGGGAAAAATGAACGGACCAAACCCAAGAAGGTCAATGATACAAAGGAGGATGTCCCAACCCGACATGAAGCAAAGAGTGTTAATGTTCAAGAGTAAGCTATTGACATGACTAGATAGATTTCCAAATTCCCCCCCACCATTTTTGGCAAGTACCCCAATTATTTTTTAATCGCATGCTTGAAGGGGATAGCGTATGCTTGCATTATAAGTTCATTTGGATGAATCCAACCTAGTAAGATTAACGAGCCTTAGGAAGGAGAAGCTGATGTTCGTCATGGTGACAAATATGATGTTGTTTAATAGTTTAGCGAGTCCGACAAAGGTGTAACTCAATATCTTTTTCATGTTTAGAGAGTTTGAAAAAGACACGTAAAAGAAAACTCCACATGGTCCCTTTTCATACATTTGTCTCTTGAGCCCAAAAAGGTAGAAAACAATATTTGAGAGAACCGCTTGACCATTTCAGTTAAGTAGTACCTTTTTCATAAATAGTGCCTCTCATATTGAAAAAGGGGTAAACTTATACTGGGTGCACAACGTTTCGCATCCATTAACGAGTTCGAAATGACAAGGGCTTGACTATCCTTTTTATTTTAAAGGGTTGGAGAAGAGTTGAAAGTGGACCCCCCATTTTTATTCTCTTTAATGAGTCAGAAAGGAAAAAATACTCGAAAATCTTTTCATATGAGTTTAACAATTCGAAAAAAGAGCTGAAATGTGACTCATCGCCATCGCCAAATGTGTATTATCGAGTCCTTGAGGTAAAATAGGTTAAAAATATTTACAAAACTTGATATTTTCATGAAAGAATGAATAAAAAAGTAGGAAAGTAAACATATGTTTACCATTTACCATTTTACCTTTGTAGTGAATATTTTTTACCCACTTTTGCCCTAGTTTTTTTGGAGTAGATTATGGCCATCAGGGAGACCAATCAACGAGCTATCAGTTCTAGGTAATAGTCGAAGTCTTGAGCTCCATTTTCATGCTATTCATTTCTATTTTTAGCCATTTTTGAGGATTTTTACGGAGGATTTTGAGAAAATTTTCCACCCTCGATTAGTGTAATTTCTGGTCATGGGATCATGCTGACCGAGGGTTATTTGTATAACCATCTATGTCGACTGGTGCGAATGTTTCTAAACTAGGGGCACCAGCATCGTGGATAGGGTAAAACCATTTTTTCTCAAGAACTAACCATTAAAACTTGAATTTTATGTGCCAAAATTGATGATTGACTCAAATAAATGGATTTTGCACAAGAGAAATTGCCAAAAATGGTGGATTGGAATGAAATAGAACACAAAGATGTTAACACCTAAGAATTGAATGATCCAAATTGCCTGGAGGCTTTGAGTGCTTGCAGGCTCCTCAAATTTTTTATTACACTAGGGATGCGGGCCTAGCCCGATTTTCTTTGATAGTTGATAAGCCTTTGGGACATCAATCACAAGATTTTTGTCATTGGGGACCAGGAGCTAGAGTTGACAACTTCATATATCTACTTCGTCACTAGCCTGTCTCGCAGAGGTGAGCCAGTGAACTTGTATGGGTCATGTCCGATCAAGGCAAGCATATCTTCCCTACTTGCTGAACACTGTCCTAAGGCCCTGAAGTCCAGGAGTGGGAAGATAGAGATTTCCTGTGTGCAAGATCTGACATTGAGGGTTCTTTTGTTGGCTATCAACAGAGTGGCAGGGTCCTAGGCATAACATGAGACTAACAAGTCGAAGTTACTTTATGCTATTGATTGTAGAGCTCCTACGATCTTCAACTGGGTACAGGCCATGAAGATGAACATCAAGCACCAGTTGTCTAAGGCCAAGGCTGGGAATATTAACCAATTTGGCTTTGGATCAGTACTTGTGACCTTTTTCCTGGAACGAGTTCCACTATTCTAGTATCAGTTGACTGAGTTCGATCCTCTTGCACCACGCGATCTGCAGATGGCTCACTGGAGTTGTTAGATGCCCAAGATCACCGGGGGTCAACATATGTCATACCGATCGACATTCTTCTCATGGCTATGAGGACAGAAGCTCGTCATGGAGGATAGGCCATACATTTGCACTGATTTCTATGGAGACCCATATATTCCCCTACTAGATGGAAAGGACTTTGATGACGAAGGTAAAAATCAAATTTTTTGATTTTGTTGTTTTTTAATTGTTTTTGGTCTATGAATTCTTATAAAATTTTTCTTCTTTATGCAGATGTTGGACCAGAGCGGCTAGCCAAGATGTCCCCGATAGCTAGATGCATCTCCCATCCTATCGATTCTATCACCCCTTATTAGGAAGGGAGCAATAACGAGGAGGAGATCGTGAGGAGCCTTGAGGGATTGACTCATGGTATCCTAGAGTATGCTCGGATAGAAGACATATCTCGATGGTACGGAGGCACACAGTGGGTGTCTTAGATCAGATCCGCCGACTGCTGAGTCATGTTGCATGAGCTGACTCATGTTATCATGACCACCATGTTGAGTGGTTCCTAGGTCGAGTACTTACATATTTTTTGAGGCCTACATGCCATAAATGTATGAGGCATGTGAGTTTTTGATGTTTATTATAGACACACATATTATTTTTTGGGTTCTAATGTATCAGACATTCTCTCTCTCTCTCTCTCTCACACACACACACACACACACATATGTTTGTATTTCCCTGTCTATTATGGTACAAATGGTTTATCTTATATTTTACATGTTTCATAAATGTTTATCCAACACATAATTAGCTGATGCATTCATCAATGAATTCATGCATCTAGGAATATGATGATATATAATATAATTAAAATGTCTTTCCATCATATGGATACGGAGATACATTTGTAATATTTGAGGGTTCCTGATGGAATATTGCCTGTTGATTTGAACGACAACAAGCTATGAATCCAGGTTGACAACCAATTCCTTGATGCCTTGGGTGATGGCTCCTGACAAC
This sequence comes from Pinus taeda, assembly GCA_000404065.3. Lineage (NCBI taxonomy): Eukaryota > Viridiplantae > Streptophyta > Pinopsida > Pinales > Pinaceae > Pinus > Pinus taeda. Next base: position 105,234 of record APFE030653514.1, read on the forward strand.
AGTTCAATGACCACACTGTATTCAACAATGTTGTTGGTTGCATGACCCAGGAAGATACCTTGAAGGTCAATAAACTCACCATTAGGGTCATAGATAGCTGATGCCGCAAATGATAGGTTCCGGGTACTTTGCAAAGAACCAACAACGAAACCAACATGAGGACCTACAAACATCTACAAAGTAAGAAAAGCATAGTAAACAAGAAAGTTGTTAGAAAACTATCACACAAAACCAAGTTGTACAAAAATTAATCACACACTAATTTACATAACTAACCATACAAGATGAACTAAGCATAATACTTTTTGAGGTAAATTTTGTTTCGGGGCTTATCGAGAGGATTTCCTTCATAATCAATAAGCTCATAGGCTCCTTTCTACACAACGTGTTTTACAATATAGGGTCCATGGCACACAGATTCGAACTTTCTTGCCCTTGAGATATTGTTAGCTTGGTCGTATAGTAGGACCAAATCACCCTCAGAGAAAGTGCGAGAGGAGACCGACTGTTCGAAATGGGATTTGACCCGTTTATTTTATGCTAAAATGACCACAATAGCAAGACGGCGAGTCTTGTCTAGTCGTTCTAAATATAGGAGGTTTTCCTCTTGAGGTGATGTTTCAAGGAGGAGTTTAACAGCTAGCTCGAGTGAAGGAATCTCAAATTTGATTGGCAATGTTGCTTCCAGACAATAGATCAGCTGGAAAGGTGTGAAACCAGTTGCATCTTTGTTCGAAGTTCGGTAGGCCCATAGAGCTGAAAAAAGCATGAGATGCTAATTTGACTTGTGCATCTCAATAGTACACTGAAACATGGTGACCAAAACCTTGTTCACGGCTTCAACTTAGATGTTGGCCTGAGGGTAATATGGCGTTGAGCCATCGTGGCATAAGCCCAATGCAGAAGTTAGTTTTGCCATCATTTAATCTCTGAAATGGGAGCCATGGTTTGTGATAATGGTTTGGGGTACACCAAACCTGGAAATAACATGGTTAAAAAGGAATTGAGCCATCATCTTACCATCTATAGAGTATATAGGCATTTCTTCAGGCTATTTGGTGAAATAATCCACAACGACGATAATATAGCCATGCCCCAAGCCGAACAAGGGTTACATGTTATATAATCAATGCGTCATTTGGAAAACGGACCGTTGTAATGACGGGGTGTAGGTGAGCGGGTGGGGCACGCATCTTGCGTTGGTAAATTTGGCCTTCGCAACACTTACGGACATCAAGAATGAAGTCTTTGAAGATAGACGCCTAGAAATAACCAACACAAAGGATTTTTTGAGTTGTAGCGTAACTAGACATATGACCACCACATGCCCCTCGAGTGGCAACCATTGAGAGCTCTTTCAACTTCCTCGATCATGAGGCATTGACAAAGAACATAATCGACACTAACATGGTATAAAGTATTGCCAATAATACGGTAGGGTTAGGAACAATGCCGAATCCTTCGACGATCATCCTTGGTCAACACAGACCGAAATGTGGAGGTTTGGAGATACAAGATAATATCACTGTACCATGGATCAAGGGTGCTAATTAGGAAAAGGGTCTCATCTGGAAGTTATTCATCTGCACCAGTAGGGAGAGCTTTGGAGGGAAGGGAACAAATCAATTTAGAGAAAATAAGCGACTTCTTAGATTTGGCTATAGTGAATACCAAATCGAATTCTTTCAGGATAATGATCCATTTAGAATACTTGTCCCCCATCAATTGACGAGTCAAGATATAGGTCATATGGTTGCCTTCAGTAATCACTGTAGTTGTACGTAAAAGGATATAGTGACGAAAGTGTTGAACAACTTGAACAATAGCCAAAGCCAACTTCTCTACATGTGCATAATGCGTTTCAGTTCGAGGAGATTTTGACTAAGGTAGTAGATCACATGTTCGCTAACTTCATCATCATCTTGGATAAACACCATAACAATGGTGCTAGGGGCTGTGACTAGGTAAAGGAAGTAATCTTGATAGTAGTCTCGTGGATGCAAGAGAGGAGCATTTATGAGGATGACTTTAAGATCATCAAAAGATTTTTGGGCCACCTTATCCCACGCAAAGGGCGTTTCTTGTTCGAGAAATTGGGTAAATCCTATGGCTAGCTCGATGTAGCTTGGTATAAAATAACATAGAAAGTTTGCCTTTCCTTGCAGGCTTTGGAGTTGATGCAGTGAAGATGGAGGGGATAAATTTATAATGGCCTCGACTTTTAGGAAATCTAGGTGAATCTCATCCTTGGAAATGATGAAGTTGAGGAGCCATTTTGATTCCACACATAAAACAAATTTGTGTGGATTTAATCAAATTTTATAGTGTCTGCAGCATAGAAAAATTTGCCGAAGATGGTCTGGGTGATCTTGGAACTTATGAGAACAGAAAGGAAGTTCATCCAAGTAAGGTTGGACAATGTTGTGAATGCCATGAAATGCATAGGACATTGCTTGTTGAAATGTGGCTCCAATATTTTTTAGGCTGAAAGGAAGCTTCTTGTACGTGAACGTACCCCAAGGGCAGATAAAGGCTATCTTTTCTTGGTGAGCTGGTGCGATATTAATCTGGTTATAACCAGAAAAACAATCCATAAAGAAAAATATCTCGCTCTCGGCACATTCATCAATGATTTTATCAATGAAGGGAGTAGGATAGCTATCATTTGGACAGACATGATTAAGATCTCAATAATCCATGCAAATGCAGATCATGCATTGTTTTTTAGTCACCGGGACAATACTAGACACCGAGTCTGTAAGGGGGATGGGATAGATGAACCCTACTTTGAGAAGCTTTTCAAATTCACCCTTAATAGAAGTGGCCTTCCTAGGGTGCACCGAGCGAAGACGTTGGCGAACAAGCTTCGCATGTGGATACATTGGTATTTCATGCACCACAATGATAGGATCGATGCCAAAAATTTCTTTGTAGGACCATACAAACACATCACATAATTCCTGAAATAAATGAGTATATGTCTTGATCTCATTCGGAGAACAAGATACCCCAATATGAACATGTTCAATGACATCAGGTTTGATAGAAATGTCAATCAATATCGTTTGGGTAATATTACCCAAATTTCCTTCCGACCATACTTCATGAGTAATAGTTAGTGGTGGAAATGGGGAAGAGGGATCTTCGAAAGCAATAGACATGACCGTCGGGTGAGGCATGAACGAGGATCAATGATGAGTATCGATCGATGGTGGTTCCTCAAGAGCCATGATTTCCATGATACCTTCATTAGCGAGGAATGTCTTGGCTAAGGGATCGGATGATTCCAAAGTGCCAATCCAAGGAGATTGAGAGTACATATCAAGAGAGGTCTTCGACATATGAGAACCAGAGGATGTAGAGTTCTAAGCTAAAACAATTTCCACGTAATTGACTTTGGCGGGACTAAGCGGCATGAATTTTCCCCAAGCATCAACAAGATCTAGCATAGGTATGACCCAAGGATCATATTTGACCAAGACCATGTTGACCTGGGCAACATGAGGAGGTGGGAGTGCAAAAATTCCTGTTAAGGGAGAATCTTTGAAGAGACCTGCCCCCACACTCTCATAGGGAGCACCAGAGTGCTTAACGTACATAACATTTCAATTTGAGGAGGAAGAGGCAAAGAAAGATAGTTGATCGACGGTGAAAATCTTCCCTTAATGGGGAAAACTGATCATGCGAAACAAAGAGGAGGCCACGACATGCATGGCATGAGTCCAACTTTGGCAGAGTAGGAGATTATAATTGAGATTAGTGTCAACAATCTCTACTTCGACTTGTATTGTCTTGCCTTCCAGGATGATGGCAAGGTTAGGTAAGACATCTAAGGGTCATCAGTCACATCCATCGAAAGCTTCCAAAGTGTTCGGAGACTGGTTCAGTGCAGGGGAACCATATCTTTTCAACATGCAGTTGACATGATGCAGATAGAAGCAACTTCATCGATGACAATGCGGTGGATGGCCTTCTCATTAATGATTACGCAAACAAGAAAGGAAATTTGATGAGGGAGTCATAGAACATGGTTCTCCAGATCGAAACAGATCAAATTAGAATCGATGGGATTGATGCCCCTGATAGCTAACAACAAAGACTTTTGCTATGATGGGTAGCTTTGGAGTACCTTGAGAGCTGACATGGTTGATGGTGTCTGAGCCAAATCCTCAACAATATTGTAGTGCTAAGCGGCTTGGATGTTGGGATTATACAAGGATTTCTATAGCACACCTCGAGAGGGTGGCCACATAGTGGAATCAGAGTTAGGGCACTTGATTTGTAAAGGGCTAGAATCAGGGTAGAAGAAGAAGGTGTTGCTTCTTTTTCTTTCCCAGCTGCCAGAGCTGGAGTTTGATAATATTTCAATTGGGTAGTCACATTAATGGGTGTGCTCATCATGAAAACTTGAGATCTATAGGAATCATATTGGGTTTGGTATACCATTTGAGTCTACTAAGCTAGAAATGGCTCTTTAAGAACAACAAGGGTCCCTTTGAGTAGGTGACTAGCTTCGGATCATTGTGGACAATCCTAGGTATAGTGATCCTCCTAGAAAATGAGGTGGGGATACTTAGGTTTCCTTTGTGAAGATTCACCAGCAGATGATTTGGGAGGACCCTATTTTGGGGCATCGACTTTAGCCTTTCCTTTTCCTTTCTTCTTTCCTTTCGAGGATTTGCCCATTGTGGTAGACTAGACAGTGTGTACCTCTAAGGTCTTACTAGGGCCTAGCGGATTTTGAGATGAATAATTAGGAGTAGCTTTCGAGACTAACTTCTGTTTGGAAGAATTTTTAGCAGGGTCTGGGATTCTGAACCAATAAATCCATCAATGGGAGGAAAAGCTAGAGACTTTGATGTTGCAGGATTGGATGATGGTCGTAGAGCATTGGGTAACAACTCGTATAAGGTGCTAGACTGAGAGTAGACTAGATCCAAGTACTGGGCACGCGCAATGGCTTGCTCTTCAGTGATGCATCCACCCACAGATATATCATGAGTAATTGGGGCTATGAATGATTTGGTAAACCATTCAGTGAGCAACTGATCAGCTATCCAGAACTTGATCAGGTGATGACTATGTCTCCATTCGTGGATATGATCAGAGATGTGTGTCGCAGTGTCTTGCTTAAGCGATGTGAGAATTTAAGTGCTAGTTTCATAACAAAATAATAGATGAAAATGCATGAGGAAAGCCATGGCTAACGAATTGAAATCATGGAAAGTATTTCAAGGTAGCTTGATGTACCATTTTCCTGCAACACCCATGAGGGTCCATTGGAAAAGATGAAGATGAATGGAATCATCCACGTATGAGTTCGACGAGCACCAGAGGTGATATTTCATCACATGGGCCTGAGGATCTTCTTTAGATTTTCCATCGAAATTTGGGAAATCACTTGGTATCTTTGATGACACCGGAGGCCAATACGGTGAATGAAGGATTGAATCATTCATGAGGTGCGATAAATCTGGCAACTCAAGTGTAGCCAAGAAAGGTAATTGAGTGTTAAAAGGCATGAGAGTTCTATAAGCAGGCCCACAAGGAGTAGCCCATCCCTGTTGGTAAGGATTTTGGCCCCATAGTGGGGGATTTTGGCCATATGGCATGTGAGGCTTCCCCCATTGTAGATTTCCGTGACCAAAGGGAGGATTCAGACCTTGAATACCTTGAAACTGTCGAGGCACAAGTTACTGGTAGGCAACGTATGGGTTAAAAGGATGTTGAGCCCGTTGACCTTAGACATATGGATATGGAACCTGTTGTCCTGGAACATAGGGTTGTTGAACCTGTTGTCCTTGAGCAAGAGGGTTCTAGACCTGCAGTCCTTGGGCATAAGGTTGATACATTTGTTTCCCTTGGATGTAGGGGTTTTGTACCTCATTCCCTTGGCCGACAAGAGGATTCTATGGTTGTTGTTGCAAGACTTGACCTTGACCCTATCCCTGCAAGGGTTAACCTTGTTGATATGTATACAAAGGTTGCTGCTACCTTAGTTGGTTTTATTATTGCAAGGGCTGACCTTGTGGTTGCAAAATTTGTCCCTAGGTTTGTAGAGGTTGGCCCTGAGAGGTATGAGGAGCATATTGCATCTACTTTTGCGTGGCCTGCTGCAACTGTTGGAAGGATTGATCTTGCGGTTGTTCTAGGTGACCTTATTGTTGGATAATTTTTCCTTGCTATTGTAGGGAAAACCCTTGCTACAACAAAGGTTTCCCTTGCGATAACAATGACTGCCCTGGTTGTTGTAAAGGTTGTCCTTGCTATTGCAAGGGTACTAGAAAAGTGCTCGGGAAATTACCAAACTGAATCTGGTCGTAGCTAGGCTGGATGTACTACCCAGATTGGAGGGTGTAAGCTTGATTAGCCAATTCTTGAGAACCATATAGAACGTAAGGATTTTGGTATTGGACTTGAGCCCCATATGGCTGTTGATACTAAGCATTGCTTAATCTAAATGGACCACCATGGTTCTGAACATATTGGTACTAGACATTTCTTGATCTAATAAGGTAAACAGGGTTATAAATAATACTAGAATAGGGTTGGTTTATACCAAGCATGTGAGCCACTCACATTAGTGGCACCTGACACCATAGAGACATTCAGGTTCTGCCCCCTAGGTGGTGGCACAATCTAGCCACTGGCTAATGGGACAAAAGAACTGACGGAAACAATCTTTGAAACCAATGGTTGTGACTGACATTTAACTGGGATCGATGATACAAGAGTGTCCGGGAAAGTGGGTTGCACTAGGACTAAAGTAACAATTGGTTGGGAAGTTATGTTCATGATGAATAGACCTCATGTAGGCCTGATGCCTAACAGCCAAACAGAATTATGGTAGAGTGATGACGCACTAGGTGTGCCTGAAACTAAGTGTCCCAAAGACACATAGTTGGGTGGCAAGCTGGTGGGAATACCTTCCAAATAAGGGAATCCTTCAGGAGGAAACTGCAGTTGCAATTCTTCTCCCTCAATAGTGTGTGGAGTAGAAACTTTGCACTCATTTGGAGAAGTGACTGGAGCATTGCCTTCGGGTCTATGTTTGAAAACAAATGATGACAAATGGTCAAATGTGTACTATGGGATAGTTCCAAAGGAACACCCGGTTGGTCGTACGGACTGTAACGACACTGTGGTGATATCTCAACAACATCAAACAGAGGGTTTGAAGAATAGATAACCAGTCCAAGCTGATCGTTAGTGGTCGAAGAGTTCTTTGGAGTTCAAACAGGATTATCCAGAGATTTTGGGCCAAGATCAATAGATGACCTTGAATTGAAGGTAGGCGGAGGACGAGATGACAAAGGTCGAATACTCAAATCAATTGTGAGTTCAACATTTTTGTCCTCAAGTGACTCTAATAACTCAGGAAATGATTCCTTAGACAATATTTCAGATGGAGGAGAGGAAGAGGAATACAACCATGATGACCTTGTCTTAGTCGATAGAATAAATAACATCAAGGCTTTAAAATTTCCTTTTAAGGGAACTCACGAATTGGTCAAAAAGACTAACAAGATGTTATGGATTATCGGCAATCAATTTTATTAAGATGCATAAAAACTGATGTTCTTTCATTTTTAAAGAGTCGAGAAAGTAACAAAGATGACTCTATCACTTTCGATTGGAAACAAGCTCGAAAGGACAAGTGCTTGAATGATCTTTTAAGTTTAATGAGTCAAAAACATTAAATGACTACTCTAGATGATCTAGGTAAACAATATTACCAGGAAACCGTGAACTAAAAGATACCTCTTGGCGAACCAAGAAGTACGAGAAGGAAATCCCCTCGAATGTTGTGTTCAGTGTATCATGTTAGCAAGACAGCCAACTCGACTTCCTAAAGATAAAAGGATTGAACCTAGTGGGGTATCCCATTATATACTCGACGGTACGGGGAGCACAAATCCGTGCTAGCACTTTCTAATGACGAATCTAATGACAACTGCTAGATTTAAAGATGGTGGAACACGTCTCTAGCGTAGACCTTCTAGATATGATTGTTAATGTCAAATGCATCTTAGGTTAATTGAATTCATTTTAGAGTTGATATTGAGTTAAGTTTCAGTTTTCAGGTCTTACCGATGCAACTCAAAAAACCTAAAATGCAACTAAATGGGACAAGACCCTTTCAATTTGATGAAATTCCTACACTAGAGAGGGTAGAAACTACTCAATCAAATGCATACAATCAAGAAACTAAAAACAAAATGATCTTTCACTACTTCAATTTTTCAAAAAACAAACTAATGAAAAATGCATTCTAATTCCTAATTTCCTAACAAGAACTTATCTATCAATCCTTTCAAAATGAAAAAAATTCTCTTCCTTTTTCAAATGCTGATGTAGTACTAGTTTTTAAGAGATGCAAATCATAATGATGCAACAAGCTAGAATCTCATACTTTCTCATGACACAACGAAACAAACTTTTTGCATACAATCTTTCAATGAAAATTTTTTTGAGACTATGATCTCTTCAAGCAGTTGAAAACATGAAAAGAAAAGTTCATCCAAATCAATGAAACACCGAATTTATCAAACACAAGACCAACAATGTAATCTATGCTGGAAAAAGATGTTCAAGCTAGTAAACGAAACCTTTTTTCAAACTTGTGCAAAAGAGGCCAAAGTCATAAAAGGACCAAAAACAAATGCAAGGAGCAAACACACCCACACTCAGACTTGATGAGTTCACAAGCTACTGAATGGGTGATTAACTAGATGCCCTAGTTTCGCTGACCATTCAGTGACTCAATCAACCAAATAGCAAGATGACAAGCCAACAAGAAAGCAAAACCCAAATGAAAAGTATCTTCCTAATCAGGGAGAAAATAGTCAAAAGGGCTCATGGGATCAAAAACATAAGAGCAGAACACACTGGCCAAGATGGGGTCAAGCCCTAATCTTCACTTACAGGGATCAACACGACTACCTAACTAACAAAAAGTGCCAGATATTGGTCAGCGCGCCTGTTCCTCCACTATTCACACTGGTTGACGCAATTGTCAGCTTATTAAACACATTTTCTGAGGGAACTAAAGAAAAATAAAAAATATTCAAAACAAATACCATATCTACTACTATGAATTTTAGACTTGTTCCAGTAAGCAGGAGAAAATAAATAGAACAAAAGGGAAAACTTGAAACTACCAAAGTTCTCAAGAAATCATGAAATCCAAAACAAACAAAATAAGGGATCTCACTAGTGGAGTCACCAATTTGTGGTGAAGTAAAATTATAAGTGCAGACAACTTGATAATGGGTATAGCCACAACAATTACATTCTATGGAATATTTACTTACATTAGAATCAATCAAGAGGGCCTATCTCTTGGTCACTTATCCTACTTGATGATGTCCTCGCTTGCTCACTCTAGCAATCTCTCGCTTCCTTCTTCAAGCACTTGAAACAAGTAAACAACAATGACACACAAACATAATAATAGACAAATTGCAATTCAACCTGCTTAACGAGTCAAGAAGCATTAAGCCATGAATATTCAATATTACAAAACATGTAGGAAATCAATCAATAGGTGCATATATTAATATCAAAGAGAGATTACAACCATGCGTCTTGACATTGCAGTCTTCCTCTAACAAGACCAGGTTCCCACAAACTTCTGATAGCATTCCATGATGGCTTCAAACAACAATAGTTTAAAAGGCTCTTCCCTTTGGGCTTCACTCCAAACCAAACACACTTCTCCCTCACACAATTAGATGGCTTAAACTAGTAAAAGCTTGCTTGTCTAATCAAAATAGTATATTCACACTCAGCTAACACTCTAACTATGACTAGTTTGTGCTTGGGAAGAAGGGAGGTTTATATAGGAAATATGGATGGGAGATGGATCCTCTTCTCATGGGAGAAGGACATATCCCTTGAGATAGCTCCATCATTATAAGGGAAAGGAGCCCAAACTGTCATCCTTGACCTCATCCAGCCAAACAATTTACCAGACTTATGTTATGAAGCTTCTAGTGCTAGAAGATTTGGCTCTAATTTAAAAGCCTTTCCATAACAGGACCAACGTGACTGGAACATAGCTTAGTCACACTGGTTGGCATGGGGAATAGTGCTAATCTCTGCACATTGGTGCGGGGGAGACAAAGGCCATTAACGCCGGTCTTGTAAATTGGGCAAAACATAAGCTTCAGGGGAAATGGTGCGAAAGGGAAATGATCTACTCATGAAGAGGGACATAATGCGATTTTCTCCATGAAGTCAAAGCATGCGGGGTTCATTATAGAGGTCCTCTAGGATCAAGGAACAATGAGTATAGGGATAGTGATAAAATGTTGTGTAACAATGGAGTGACTGGAGAGACTGATTCACATGGAATTCTTATCACAAGAGGACTGGGGGTATAGTTCAGTTAAGAAGCAAGTTCTTTGAAGGGTTGGACACTTAGAGGGGTTGGTCAGCTCTTGAAGGTTCTGTAGCTCTTGAGGGATGTATTTAAAGTGTTGGGCCATCGGTTCCACTTCCTTAAGGTGATATAGGAGGTTGAATAATATCATAGTAAATCTTCATCATATGTTTACACCGTTATGCCAGTTAACTTGGGTAAATGTGGGAGTACGGTGTTACAATTGTAGAGTGAGGTGGATCTAGTGTGAAAGATTTTGAAATGAGGACGATGAGAATTTGAGGGTTGGAGCCTTCAATAAGGGAATGATATTTTTCTTTTGGTTGTGGCTGAAGAATTTGATTAGGAAGTAGTGGCTTCCTTCTATTAATAAATGGAGAAATTATTAGAGGTGGTGGCATTCAGTAGGTAGGAGAATGCACACTGGTATAAGCCTGCGCTTGTGTATGATGCAAAAGATAAATTTTAATAATAACAAAGAAGATGAAGATAATAGAATCAATGAATTTTCCTAGCTGGGTATTCCGCCTAATATTTGGTGTCTCTATGTGATGATATGTTTGTTGAATTGTTGATGTGTTGTGTTGTTATGGTTATCTTGCATTTATGATTAAATGATGCTCATGGGTTATACTTAGATTTGTTGTGTATAAAATTGAATTAGTAAGAAATATTGATTCAACCCTCCTCGTCTCCCCCCCCCCCCCCCCACTTCCCCCTCCTCATTATTTATAACAAGTGGTATAAAAGCCAAGTTCTTCAAGAAATAAATTGATTGCTAGAAGGAAGATCCTACAAAATGGGTAGCCAGGATGAAGTCTTCTTAACCAATCCAAATCTATTCAGCGGAACAAATTTCACATTTTGGAAAATTATAATGAGGTCTTATTTGATATCTCTTGGAGCTTATGTCTAGGAAGCATTAGAAAGTGGGTACCTATACCATGGATCCACATCAACATATGAAGTAGTAAGAAGAAATATGAAAACAGTGCCAAATAAGTCAATGTTATTCTGGGAGCTATTGCAAAATTAGAATTTGTGAAGGTAATGTACTATGAGACCATAAAATAAATGTGGGAAAAATTACTAAATAGTTATGACATGGGGGATTCACTCAATGAACCTATGACATATCATATGCATTCATGGCATACTAAACAATACCCTTAATTTGAATACATATTTAAAAATAGCTCTAAAAATCACATTATTTAACCCTCTACCAATATGAACCCTATACACATTGCCAATTTAAAAAAACCCTACTCTTACTAGATATTGTAGGTATCCATTTTTTCATTAACATATTTTATATCCCTTTATATATTTTCATTAACTTTGAGATCCATTTTTTATACTTACCAATATAAAATCCCTTTACCCCTTATATATCCCCCAATATGTTATATCCTTTCTCCTCAATATATATCCCCCAATATGAACACATGTGGTATGTTATTTCTCCTCTAGAGAAGCCCCCATGAGTTATGAAGGGGATACAAAGGTAAAAAGTGAAAAACTACAATCATATAGAATTCAATATGAAACTCTTAATATGCATGAAGATGAAAGTGTTGCCAATTTTTTCCTTGGAGTAGATGAAGTAGTAAATATTATGAAGGGTCTTGGTGATAAGGTTGTTTTATCACTCAGATTTTCTTTAGAAGTTATGGGAATAAAGAAAGGGGTCCGAGGTAACCACAAACCAATCTTTTGAGTACATAATGTAGCCAATCTATACTCAGAGAGGGCTCTCTCTTTACAATTTAGCTTTGTTTTGCTGTGATATTAGGCTAGTTATTAAGTTCAAGGTTGTTTTGTTTGAGAGTGGTGGAATTCTAGGAATAGATGGATAGAGCAAGGCCTTCAAGACATTGGGCTATGCAATCAATAGATTGATGGCTTAACTGGATCAGATCATTTACTAAAGGGAAATCTCAGGACAAGGTAGTAAAACAAAAGGCAAATGTCAGGTTCAGGTGGATGAAATGGTCTTAACCAGGGAGAAAGGGAAATCAAGAATCCTTTAACTGAGGTCAAAATGATGAATAGAAGAGGCCTACCAACAAAGGGCAATTATGATTTTTTTTTTCAATTGGACCAAAGGGATAAACTACAAAGTAAGGGAGCATTCAAGAATTCCTTAACTATGATAGTCTATCAAAAAAGATTGAGAAGATAAACAATTTAAAATAGAGTGTAGTAAAGAAATTTATGAAAAATCATTACTTGTTTATCATTCAGGTTTTATGAAAAGACATATGATTATTAATAAATAGAGGAAAAATGATAACAAACAAGAGATATATAATACTTATTTGATTTCTGTTTGACACAAGTATCCCATGAACAATGTTTACCTTATTCCTTGATCCAGCAAGCCATACAAGTCTTGGTACAATAACACTTCAATTCTAGAAGAAAATGTCTATAGAAATATCTTTGAATACACCCTGAATAATTCAAATAAAGAAGTATTTATAAAAAAATTACATCAAAATATCTCATAACTAAATGAGATTTATTTTCGGAATATGAAATATCTTTTTACACAAATATAGAGACAGATGGTCTCGAATATAGAAATAGAAAGTGGATTGATTGTTGATGTCCCTGTTTTTGTTGAAGGAGCTGGAGGCATGCTCTACAAATCTGCATCTTGTTGTTGCCTTAGTAACTCTGTGTTGGACATCTGATTTGATCTTTTTAACTGATACTCTTTCACCTATAACTGATACTCTTTACCTGTTTACCAACATTCATCATTTTTACCAAAATTTATTGTGATAAATATTTATATTTACCTCACTATTTACCATGGTAATTTATAGATGTCAATCATGTTGGTCCACCAATCATCCTTTGGTATTCTTGTTTTTGTCAGCTTCCTGTAAATTTCATCTGCTTCTGTATACTTTACAAAATTGGGTTGTACTGGGAATAAGTGCTTTACTTCATGTTCAATGAAAAAGAGGTTCTCTAAACCATTGTACAACACTTTTCCTATTGGTAATGCCTTAGCTAAAGATGAACTAGCCTGACTATCAGCCTGCTGATGTACTTTATTAATGTAATCAATCTGAACTATTAGCTTATCATTGATGGCTAAAGGACTTGGGATCCATTTAATTCCTAATATGTCAAATTTCTTCATGAATTCATCTATATCTTCCTGCATGCTTTGACATCTACATCCTAGGCCTTGCAAAAGATTCTTTTTGGTCAACACTTTCTTTATTTCGAGGATGGTAGCAGTCCTATCCTCAATGTCTAATTGTTATAACTATTACTTCTTTTTACTATTCAAAAATCTGATTAATCTAATAGCTTCCTCAAGTTTACTTCCCAAATCTTCTCTGGTCTTCTCAATTTCTTGAAGGGCAAGCTTTCATAAATCAATCTGTTCAAAAATAATTTGAATTGATGACCAAATATCATTGATGGAATCAATGATATTGGTCCACAATATCTTCCTTTCTATGATTTCTCCTACTCCTTGCCCTGCTTTTTTGTTGTTGCACACAAATCGGCCTAAGTGGTCTTTGATCCTTAGCTAGGCTTTCTTCTTTTATTTCATGAAGTGGATTTGATCAGAGTTGATTATTTGCCTGTAGTACTCCAGGGAAAATAATCTCATGGGGACATACTTGGGAAATTTGTAGGGAGGAAATTCACACCCATAGACTCTAATCTAAGTATGATTCTGGTATAAATACCAGTCACCTATCCTATACTACTTTGACAACTGAAGGATCCTTTTGATATCATCACTGATTCTAGGAGAAGAACTTCCTGTCAGCATGGTAGTGATCGGATGGACAAATCGATCAATGAAATCTCTATATGAATAGGAAGAAGAGGATGAGTAGTGAAAAATAAAGGTCTAGAAAATGACTGATGTAGGGTTACCTTTTGTATCAAGCTTATGTATAGAGAAAGGGAACTTGTCAGATTGATAGTAAATGCAGAGGTGATATATGACTACAGAATACTTAAACACTCTCTCATTTTCTAGCCTCATGAACTGATCATGGACGTTTTTAGCAATGAATGCAACATAGTCATATTTGACAGTAGGAAGTTGTCCAGGGGTGAAGATAAACATGAGAACTAGGGTAAATTCATCAACAAACTCACTAGTATTGAAACCCATAATGGCAGCAACCATATTAACAATATTTTGGCCCATATTAGTGAAGAAACATGTTAGATAGGGAGGGGGATCTTTGGGTAGATGATTCTTGTCGATGAAGGTATGGAAAATATGACTGAGTTCAGAATTAGACATTTTGGTGGATTTTTCAAGTAATTCTCCAATGGAAATGGGGGTGAGGTTTTGGCTGGGCTGAAGAAGTAACATTTCATTAATTGAATCAGCAGTAATGGTAAACAAGACTAACTTCAGGGGACATTACGGCTCTGAGGTTAGAGTTATAATTGGCATGGCATTGGTGGATAATGTCCAGGAAAATTTGCACAGAAGGGAATAAGTACTTTGGGAGATTTGATTCCAAAAGTCGTATGGTGTCCAAATTGTTCATGTAATCGTCTCGACATCGACAATATACTTTCAGGGGGCATTTATCATGTTCAAGATCCTTTACTTAGAAGTCTTTATCTGCTAATGAAAGTTAATCCAAGTCTTTATGGGGAGTATTCAATAGAGCTATATTGAGGGCCACGTGGGTTTCCATCCTAGTTCTTGTGTTTTCAGGGATGAAAATGAGATTTCCAATAAAAGTTTTGAAAACAGAGGTGTCTGGGAGTTTTAAACTAAGCTTAACAACTCAAATATACTAAAATTTTTGGGTTTTAAAGCAATTTAGAGGAGTTTTCAGTATATAACTTGGTTTCTGGGAGAAATTTTGGTAAATACCTATTTCTGGGCAACTGGAAAGGATGTTCACGTTCGCAAGATGCACACAATGGATTGGAGCAACATTGAAGGGCAATGTTCAAGGTGGTTGACAGCTTGGGGATGAACTGGTTGATTTGGACACATTGCGTGCATGCATGGAACTATTCTAGATAGAGGACGAAGAATGGATTATAATAATTTTTTTATGCAAAGTCAATATTTTGGCAGGTTTAGTGAAAAATACACTTGGCGTCATCTTGACGATGTGACGTTTTTTCATTTAAGGGAGGTGATAAGAAGGTTTCATCACACCGCTTATGGGAGGTTGGTGATATTGAGGGAGGGTCGCGTGATTCCACTAGTCAGTTGACTCATAGCATCGATGCTTTTGGGAAAACCACTCATATTGTACATTTAACGTATGACCAAAAGGCCCATGCGATATGAGCGATAGTCGTCAGATCTGAGAGATCTGATCGGATGGTGGTCAGGGATGGGAAGTGAATAATAGTTAATGGAGGGGGCCCGACATTTAATTAAATACTTTAATTACATCGGGGGCAATATGATTGGTCGAAAGTTGTTAATTAATCTTGATGATCAATTAACCCTTTATTTAGCATGGTGGGGGTAGGAGTTCTTAATTAGTCACAGGTTGAATAATTAATCCCATTACCAAACATTATTAAGGTTATATTGCAACCATGGAGCAGGATATATAATTTATTGGGTTTGTAGTAATAATACGGGTGAGGGGTAGTTTATTTCCGGGAGTTAAATAATAATATTAATTAGTGGTTAATATGATTTTGTAAGATATGAATGCACGATAAGTTAAAATGTTTCTGAAATAATTTTTATCATACACATTTAAGACTTAGGCTAAGTGAATATGAGGGTTTATATGGAGAATGTTTTAATTTCCCTAGGTAAAATAGGATTTTACTTAGGAAAAGCTTTATTAAGGGAATGAATGATTTTCTGGAAGGGTAAATGTTGATGAAGGGAATTTAAGTACTTTAGGTATTTCAAATTATTGTGTCGAGGGTCCGGTCCCTCCAAAAGTCAGAGAAATGCTTTGAGCCCCTATAACTTGTTATTGATACCTTTAGCACTTAGGGGAGATTAGTGAATTTTTAGGGAAAAATGGAGTAAGGAAGTTAATTAATTTTACTTTGGTTCCTTGATATGTTGTCTTCAATGTGAGTTATGCTTTGTGCAAGTGATGAAAGAAAAATATTTAAGCATTAAACTTAACTATTCACCCCACATTTATTCTGCAACCATCATATACTTACCCTAGCTACTTCATCCTAACATTTTTACTCCTTTATTAGGGTGCACTTAGACTAGAAAACCCTTTTCAAACTTTCTTTTCTTTTACATAGTGATATCTATCTAAATCTAACCTTATTACATCCAAGGGCATAGACTAAACTATTGAGCTCATTTTATTCACTCTACCTATCTACTTATCTGCCAAGATTAAACTGTTTGGTCAGATCTTTATTCTCTATATCTAAAAACAAGTAATTGAAAACATGGAATAACCAAGATTAAGCTATCTGGTTACCATGGATTGTGGCATAGGTAACAAGTTGCACAAAATCTTTATTATACAAAAGTAAAGCAGTGGCATTTGGACTTGCACACTTTCATGGTATTTTCTTTTTGTTGGGGTTCATTTTCTTTCATTTTTTTCTGACCTTTTTCATTATTCTTTTTACCCTTTGATTTTTCTTTTAGGGTATACCCTCTTGACATTTTTTAATCTTTTGATTTTTTATAAATATGGAGAACATTTGCAACAAGCAAAGTATGTACATATTTCAAAACCAAACCAAGTCAATCATGATATATGACACCTATTGGTATAGGAACCTAACAGGTTGAAGATTCTATGATTGTTGAGAATATATTAAGGTATAATTCTACACTAGTATATGATGTAAAAGACAAATTTTAATAATAATAAAGAAGGCAAAGACAACAACATTGATGGTTTTTCCCAATTGGGTTTTCCACCTATTATTTGGTTTTTTAAAGTGATAATATGTATGCTTACTTGTTGATGTGTTATGATTTTATGGTTCACTTGCATTTATGATTATATGATGCTCATGTTTTATACTTAGATCTTCTAGGTAAAAGTTGAATTAGTATGAAATATTGATTCACCCCCCATCCCCATCCTATTATTTCTAACAATTGGTATTAAATCCAAGTTCTTCAATAAATAGCTCAAGCGCTAGAAGGAAGATCATACAAAATGGGAAGTCGGGACAAAGTATTCTTAACCAATCCACATCTATTCAATGGAATGAATTTCACATTTTGGAAAATTTGAATGAGGTCTTATTTGAAATCTCTTGGAGCTTATGTCTGGGAAGTAGTTGAAAGTGGGTACCAATACCCTCGATCCACTGATAAGCTACCATCGCCCTAACTGGTTTATTTCCATTGTTGTTTGTAAGCATATTTCAGTATTTTACATTAATGAAATGAAGTATTATTTCCATTGCATCTCTATGCTTATGGTTATCTCTGTAATTTGTTGCATTCTTGTTTAAATTCAGATTAGTGGTATCAAAGGGGTCTTCTTTTTCTTTGTTTTTATTTGCATGTCCCCAACAAGGTCGGGATATAAGGAGTTAGGGCTTGAAATGGTCAAACCTTTGCAAGACTAGCCTTGCAAATCCCGATGGCCTCCCATGGTAGATGAAAAGAGAGATGAGGGGGTAGGGGATCCTATCAAAATCTTGCTTGAGGAGCCCTCAAGTGACAAAGGAACGTGATAATGGACAACTTTGCCCAGATCCTTTAGTGGCTACCTAGGGGCGACACATCAGCTTCCAACAACTACTCTGGAAACACCACACTGT
The DNA here is from genome assembly GCA_000404065.3 of Pinus taeda. Taxonomy (NCBI): domain Eukaryota; kingdom Viridiplantae; phylum Streptophyta; class Pinopsida; order Pinales; family Pinaceae; genus Pinus; species Pinus taeda. Next base: position 123,361 of record APFE030653514.1, read on the forward strand.
TGAAGGTACAAGTTAATTTTGAAATCCCCATATTCGAGGGTCAAATAGACGTAGATGCAATCGATAAATGGTTAAATATGCTAGAGGGTTATTTTTCTGGTCATGATTTTGCAGGCGGGAAAATATTATTTTTTCTCTTCTCAAAGCAGCCACCACGTCAAGTACTGGTGGGAAACCTGCTGTGAGAAAAAGGATGAAAGTACAGGCTCACTATTTTCAGCCCCACCCACTTGGGATTCATTCTAAGATGTCATCAAGGAGTAGTACTACCTTGTTGGAAGCTATGAGGATCAATACATAAAGTGGACCAGGCTGTGGCAGGGAAGGGACCAAGACATGTTGGAGTTTACCAATATTTTCCATACCCTTCGCACAAAGTTGGGTATCAAGGATTAAGAGCAGCATTTGGCACTCAAATACCGCGAATTCCTGCGCAAGTACATCTAGGAATAAATAGAATTCCTAAACATCCCCTCACTTGGCACGACATACTGATATATCATCAAGGTCGAGAAAAAGTTTAAACAGAAGAAACGAGACTTTGGATCTATGAATCTGAAGCAAGGGAAAGGTGCCCCCAAACTGTAGAACAAAGGACAAAGCTAAGGCAGGGCGGCCTAAGACAACCCGCCAAAGCTACAAGCAAAGAACAATGTTGTGAAGCCAAAAGATGACATAGGAAAGTGGTGTGAGTTCCATAAGAGCTCCACTCACAACACAAGTGAGTGTTGGGCCAAGCAGTCACTAGTGACCGAGCTAAAGGTTTTTGAATCAGATGCATGTTCCAAATCTAAATCAGAACCCAACAAGGGGAATGACAAAGGTAAGTAGATTATCGATGCAGATCCCAATGCCACTGTTTCCACCATGAAGATCGAGAAGGAGGAACCCAAAGATCCAGGGGAGGAGGAGTGTCTCTTCCACTCCCAGATCTGGGTAAAGGGCTCCCCACTATAGCTCACTGTCAACAGCGGGAGCCAAAAGAACCTCATTTTGGTAGAGGTCATGAAGTAGCTGGGCTTACTGAACATAGCACATCCATAACCATACACCATCAGGTGGCTTCACCAAGGATGGGATCTTTGTGTGAGCTAGCAGTGTCGCTTTCCATACAACATCAAGCCCTTCACGAATGAGGTATTGTGTGACATTGCTCCCCTTGAAGTTTGTGATGTATTATTAGGACAACAATACTTGTGGAAGTGACATGCTATGTATGAATTAAGGCCTCGTACTATTATTTTTACTTTGGGAAATAAGTTGTACAGGATACCAGAGGTAGCATTGAATATCGCCATCTCTTTGATTACTGCAAAACAATGTAGTAAGCTCATTTCCAAAACCAGGAAATTTGTTTTCCTGATGATACGTCGTCAAGGAAAGAAGAATACGATGGCCACGACCTCCATACAGGGCCCCTCTGCATGAAAACTATAGATAGAAAAGGTCATGGAGGAGTAAGAGGACATCTTCACCCCCCCTTCCAGGGGTTCCTTTGCACTGTTAGGTCAAGCACTCCATCGATATGACCCCAGGTGTGGCGCTACCCAATAGACCAATCTATTGGCACTCCATTCTAGAGAATGATGAAATAAAGAGGCAGATTTAGGAGCTGCTACAAAAATATCACATCCATCCAAGTTCATCGCCCTATGGGACCTCGATCATGTTGGTATAGAAGAAGGATTGGACTTGGAGACTCTGTATTGACTATCAGGAATTGAACAAGATGACTGTTCGTAATAGGTACCCGATACCATGGATTGATGACCTCTTAGGCCAATTGAAGGGGGTAAATATTTTAGCAAGTTCGATTTGAAGTCAGGATATCACCAGGTACCAATCGAACCCTCCGATGTGTGGAAGACTGCCTCCAAAGCCAAGGAGGGCCTTTTTGAATGGTTGGTTATGCCTTTCGAATTGCCGAATTCTCTTGCAACCTTCAAGAGGCTAATAGATGACATCTTGTGGCCATTCACCAACTCATTTGTAGTGGCATACTTGGATGACATCCTAATATTCAGCCAGAGTTCAGAAGAGAACCTCCACCATATCTAACAGGTTCTCTAAACACTATGGCAACACAAGTTATGTGTCAATTTGGAAAAATGAACTTTTGGCATAACCTAGGTTCAGTATCTGGGATACATTATTGATGAATAGGGGGTGCATGTGGATCCATCCAAGATCCAAGTCATTCGACATTGGCCATCTCCAACCACTCTAACAAATCGACATGGCTTTCTAGGTCTTGCCAACTTCTACCACAGGTTTGTGTTGGGATTTTCTCATATCACTTGGCGCTTGAGTCAAGTTACTAAGAGAGGAGCAAAAGAAAAATTCTTTTGGTCTAAATCTCAATAGAAGGCATTCATAGAGTTGAAATATATCCTCTGCACTGCACCAGTGCTCACATTACCAGACTTTCAATGACCATTTGAGGCCAAGAAAGATGCCTCTAATAGCTATTAGGGCAGTGCTTACTCGACATGGGCATCCAGTGGCATGTCATAGTGAGACACTTTAAGACACAGTCTAGAAGTATCCCACTCCTGACAAAGAGATGTATTCCATTGTATAGGCCTGTTAACAATGGAAGCATTACATTTTGGGGAAGGAAATGATCATCCACATAGACCACAGACCCCTGCAATTCATACAGACCCAAGGGAAATTGCAGAATGATCACCATCAGAGGTGGTCCACATACTTGCAACAGTTCCATTTGAATATCAAGTATAAGAAGGGTAGTACCAATAATGTTGAAAATTTCCTCAGTCGACCACTGATCATGGCATTAACCACTGCTCTCAACTCTTGTGGGCATGAGACTTCTAATTGGACACTTCTCTACAAAAGTGACCCAGAATTTAGCCACACATACCAGACATTCTTGGAGGGTCATCATGTTCCATATTTTCACCTCCAGGATGCCCTGTTATGCCACCTGGGTCACCTTTGTGTTCCTTCAAGTGGGCATGCCAAGATGATTTGGGAAGCACACTACAGTCAAGTTGCTAGACATTTCGAGGTCGATAAAATGGTGGTAGTACTACATACGTATTTCTATTGGCCGAATCTTCGACAGGATGTCGAGAAGTACATCAGATCATGCACTGCCTGCGCCATTACCAAATCGACCATCAAGAAGCAAGGCCTCTATACCCCACTGCGTACCCCTAGTCAACATTGGGAATCCATCTCCATGGATTACATGTCAGACCTTCCTTCCACTAAGCATGGAAACAAATGTGTTTTTGTGGTCGTCAACAAGTTCTCGAAGATGGCCATTATGCCTACCTGCAATAAGAATATCACAACAAAAGCCACTGCTAAACACTTCTTTGAACGAGTGTGGGTACACTTTGGGATCCCATAGTCTATCATCTCAGATTAGGATAGCAAGTTCCTCAGTACATTTTGGTCCAGTCTCTGGTCGACGCTTGACACCAAACTTACTAAGCCCACAACCTTCCATCCTCAAACTGATGCCCAAATAGAGGTTGTCAATAGGATGATCGTACACATTTTGTGCATGTACAACTCAAAGTATCCACGCACATGGGATGAGAGCTTCCCCTATGTTTAGCATAGCTACAACCAGGTTCTCCATAGCTCGACTGTACACAACTCTTTTCAAGTGGACTTGGGTTTCCAGCCACTATGTCCCATTGATGTGGCCATGCCATTTGTAGCTACTCACACAGATTCGGCTCATGTCCATTCTGAAATAGATAAGGCAAACAACTTCATTAAACACATCCAACATATTTTCTAGTAGGTCCATGACATTCTAGAGAAATCAAATGCCAAGTACAAGCAGCGACATGATCAACATCAAGTGCCACACGAGTTTCAGGTGGGTGACAAAGTCTGGTTCCATTTGCAAAAGGAACGCCTTACCGGAGCTTGTCGGAAACTTAGACCACTCCAATATGGTCCTTACACCATTACCAAGGTTGTGGGAGATAATTCATTTAAACTCAGCATTCCCCATTCCTTGGCCTACACCCAGTGTTCAATGTGGACTGCCTTCGGCCATACTTTCCATCATTACTAGACACATCTGACATTATAGAACAACTTACACCCACAAAGTTAAATCCAGATTGCATGGAACAAGCTACAACTGATCATATCATGGACACACAAATCAACCACACTCGCTAGCATAATATCCAATTGTATCGAGTTTTCAAAGCAGGCCAACTCCTTCACCAAGGAAAATGGCTCACCAGGGACCAAGTTTAGCAGAAGTTTCCTCATCTCATGGAGGAACTCAATGCAATGGGGACCATTGCTTCCTAAGGGGGGAAGAATGATCTAGGTGGATATTGGTGGCCACCTCCTAAGTCCACTTGGATCCCCACCATTGTTTCTTTCATCTTTTCAGTTTCCTTAATTGTAGCACAGTTTACTATTTTTAGCAGTTTTTCGGGCCCTGAACTTCCAGAGCCATTTTGAGACCCTAAATGACATTTTTTGGGAAAATTGGGAGCAACATGGGTGCATGGTGTTTAGTCAATTTAGTGTTATCTAAATTACTAGTATTAATTGTCAACCTGGGGTTTGTAAACTGATGAAGTGTGGTGCACTATATGTGCTTAGTTAACCTCTTTCTTACTTCGTTGTTTTATAAGGTTATAATGTTCAACTCTTCCTAACTCCCTGCTTCAACATACCATACTATGTAAACACGATTAAGAAGTAGTTAGAAATAAGTCTAGAAAGTAATCAAACTTTAAACTTGCAAGGAAAGAGCTTGAAAGAAATAACTTAAAATGAAACTGAAAGCAAAGAACTTGAAATGACTTGAAAGTAAATGACCACATTCTAATGGCATTAGTCTCTATTCATATTGCTGCAAATAAAAGAAAATAAGAAAATCACTTCAAGGATTGTTATTAGTGATGATCTCCTTCTAACTCCCTGCTTCTACCGCGTATTTGCATAAAACATGATTAGAAGGTATCTGAAGACAAATCCAAGAATTGATAAAAACTCTAATCTACTCTATTTGGCAAATTGTAACACTACTAAGCCTTTTCCAACATACTGTTTCCTACATATGTGATTATGTGTAACAAGCGGAAAAAGTGTTAGTATCACAAGCCAAGTCTACTCAAATACAAGCTGCAATTAATCAATGTTCTGTTCTCTTGAAAAATAAGTCATTCATGATAAAGAGAGCATAAATTAGTTAGCATCCAACTTGTAAAACTACACTAAAACTAGTCTAGAAAAATAGAGTAAAAAGGGCAACACTATGAATAAGACAACTGCAACTACCATTAGACATTAAAGCAAATACAACACACAATCCCGGGAGAAAATAAAATGCAATAATTCAAACTGTACAAGGCAGGGGCCCCCTTCTACCTATAAAATCAAAGCATACTTAAAATTGCATGAATGAAATCTAATCTACTTACATCCTAATGTGCTCCATGACGTCTACTTCACATCTCCTTCCATGTTGAGAACATCAAAGCTTTATTCAATTTCTTCAAAAGTGCAAAGTACAAAAGCTTTCAAAAGCCATGAGACTAAAAAGAGACTAACATAAGCTAAGCTTAAGAACTCAAGAACTTGGGACTAAAAGAGACTAAAAGACTAACTAATGAAGGAGAGAGATCTCCTATTTATACAAAAAGATGAGAGCCATCTCATTAATGATAATCCATGAATTTCTCCCTCTACCTCTAGAGTCCTAATCAAAATAGGAACTGATAAGACACATGTCTTTTAAAGTTACAATACAATTAGGAGATGTGACACATATCCTCATGATCCCATGATTCTTTCCACTCAAATTCGAATTTGGCCTTAGAGTGCCACATAAGGGTCTTCTAGAAGCCTCCTTTCAACCTACACATGTCAACAAAATCAACCCATTTGTTAGGTATAAGCATATGCACATTATTTTCTAATGTTTAACCACAAATTCACTTAAAAGGCTTAGAAATAATAAATATTGGAAAAACAT
>APFE030653516.1:0-12403 GCA_000404065.3 Pinus taeda
CCCACCAGGAATAAAAAACCCATGAGCCAAGTCCCCATGCTTTGCACAGATCATATATTTCCAACAACTTGGATCAGCCGAATCCCTTCCATTATGGTTCCTGTAGATCTTCGCTCCTTTGATGTTGATCGCAATAACAATAACCCACTATGTGGATTCCTATGATCAACAGAAACAAGCATAAGCTCGATTGCAGTGAATTCAACTTTGCAGGAGCTTAAAACCCTAGGGCTCATTTTTGCCCCGCTCTCCATTCTCCTCCTCCCCCATGTTCCAAATATTAATATTTTAAAGAAACCGCACATATATATAAATATAATATATATGATAATATATATATATATATATATAGTATATATATTATATATATATTCTAAAATTTCTAAAATTTTATTGAAATATACTTAAAATTTTAAAATAAAAACATTTCCAACTTAACAAGAAGTTTATAAATTTATTAACTTATTTGAATAAACTGATAATAGTAAATGAATAACGCCACTTTAAACAAAATAAATAACTAATTTATTAGTTAATTAATTTCTTATGGTACAGAATGGGTGGAGTTTATAACTTGTTATAATAGCACAAAAATATATGGCCGTGGATTTTCTTTGTAAGCATCATCATCATTTTTTGTAAGTTTGAAAATCACATGTTTTCATGATTGGTTTTAATCAATATATACCTTTGGACAATACAAATAATCACAACATGACAAGTGACTACGACAATGATATTTTTTGAAATCACAATCATTGAATGATAATTTAAACATATCTCAAAAGTCCCTTGTCATGATGATAAAATACAAACAAAATAAACATAGAATTTAAAAATTAATTTACAAATTGATGTTTTATGATCATAGAATTTTAAATGTATGTGGTTTTAGTTTATGCTATGTACTTTTTTGTTGTGCTCTTGTTTTCCTTTGGTGGTTTGTTATGTTTATAGGTGTATAATATTTTTGCACATATGTAATCATGTAAAATAAACACTTTGCCAATGTGTAGAATTTATATACTAAAGTACTGATCTTTAACTTGTAGCTTAACTTAATAATATCTTTTTTTGAAATAGATGTTTGAAGTTTTCCATAACTTCAACAACATTACCATTGCATATGTGGTTGAGTTGATTATATATACTGCACTAGGTTTTCTTTCAGATCTAGAATTTGATTATGTTAATGAACCAAGCACATCACTTTATCTCAAGGCTACTATATTTAGTTCTATATTTATCATCATTTCTTGAACCTCCCTCAAAGTTTGTAAACATTTCTCAGTTAAGAAAAACTAGAACTCTTCATTGAATGCATCTATATCATAAATAAGGATGGTAGCAACTAAAAGTTCAGTGTTTTTAACCAACTTTTGAAGTTTGTGACCAAATATCTTGATGAAATCATTTATGGTTTCATGGAATTATAAATGTAAAGACAATATGCTAATTTCCCTACAAAAAAAATTTCATATAATTTTTGTGTTTCAACACTTTTTATGCATAATGGTGTATGTTTGGTATCAAACTTTTTTAATCATTTTTTTGGTATGTTTAATTTTCATACCTCATGTACTTAGTAAATGTGTATTCATCTAGTAATGAACAACTTTCACAGTAAAAGAAAAATGTAAATTAACATACCTAGTCATGTTTGCTTGAGTTTAAAGTTCTCATCAACACATTTACTTCCATAGGTTGACTCTCCCCATGTCATCTCCAAGAGTGAAATCATAACTTTGAACATGAATCTAGGAATGATTCTATGGAATATACTTCGCTTATAATGGAGTGGATTTCCATATTTTCCAACATCTTTCTAACCTACAAAAAAATGTAAACTCAACATTCCTTCATGCTTGCACTAACTAAGGTATCTTCATCCCTTAATATTCATGGACTCTATAGTGGTAGTGACTCGCTACAGTGAGAAAATAAATCAAGTTGTTGAGAATATTATGAATAAACCATCTAATGATCTAAATAAGAACTAAATAACATCATGAGTGAATGATACATACCTACTTAATGTTGTAAATTTCCAACTCTGGTGTAATCGTCAAAGATAATAAACATAAAGGGAGCCCAATATTGATGGGATAATATTATTCACCTTTGAAATACAAAGCTTATGTCTCTTCTCCATACTCCAACAATCGTAATCTGTCTGAACATATCTGTCGAGGACGTAATCATGCAGACAGATTTTCTAATAAAAAGATTGCACAGGATCCTGCATTTCTAGGAAACAGTTACGGAATTAATTTATGGTAATTGTGTTTTCCGTGCTTTTATATAATTAATTTGTTGATTTTAAAAATTCTCTATATTAACAATAAATAATATTGAGTTTGGTGCGATTTTTCTCAACATTTTTTTATACTATTTATATAAATTTTATAATTTTTTTAATTAAATTGTTGTTGTCATAATTATTTGTTTATATTGTAATTTTTTATACATTTATTTGTTATATTATGATGTATATTTTAATATATGAATTATCACAGTAAAAAATGAATCAATAAGTATTATAAATAAAGAGAATGAAATGATATGCAATTTTGACTTTTTTTAGGTTTTTTGAGGAGGCGACAGAGGTGGAGGTGGAGTTGGTGGTGGAGGAGGAGGTGGAGGTATTGGTGGAGGTGGTGGTGGTAGTGGATGTGGAGTAGGAGGAGGAGGTGGAGGAGGTGGTGAAGGCAGAGGGGGGCATTGGTGGTGTTGGTGGAGGAGCTGGTAGAGGTTTAGGTGATGGAGGAGGAGGAGGAGGAGGTAGATGTGGTGGAGGAGTTGGAGGTGGAGGAGAAGGCAGAGGAGGTGGTGGAGGTGGAGGAGGAGGAGGAGGAGGATGCGAAGGTGGAGGTGGTGGAGGAGGAGATGGAGGAGGAGGAGGCTAGGGTGGAGGTGGAGGAGGTGTTGGTGGAGCTGGTGGAGGTGCAGAAGAAGGGGTTAGTGGTGGTGGTGGTGGTGGAGGAGTAGGAGGACAAGGCAGAGGTGGAGGTGGTGGCGAAGAAGTAGGAGGAGGTGGAGGTGGATGTGGATGTGGAGGTAGAGGTAGATGTGGAGGTGGTGGCTGAACCAGAGGTGCAAGTGGAGAAATACGAGGTGGATGAGGAGGAGGTCATGGTGGAGGAGGTAGATGTGGTGGAGGTGGAGTTGGAGGAGGAGGAGGAGGAGTCTGTAGATGGGAGGTGGTGGTGGAGGTGGAGGATATGGTGGAGGAGGAGGAGGATGTGGTGTTGCTATGGGTTCCCCCCTCTCCCCGATCGTGGCCAATCTTTTTATGGAAGATTTTGAGGCCAAAGCTCTAGCCTCAGCGCGTCTCCCTCCCAAGCTTTGGAAAAGGTATGTAGATGACACTAATATCATCTGGTCCCATGGCCATGAGGAGCTGGATCTTTTCCTCAATCACCTCAGTAACCAATCCTCAGCTATGAAGTTCACCATGGAAAAAGAGGTCAATGGCAGCCTCCCTTTTCTTGATATTCTTATTTCTAGGAAGGAGGACGGCTCTCTCTCCCACTCCGTGTTCCGCAAGAAGACGCACACAGAGCAGTATCTTCACGCTGATTCCCACCATTTCCCTGCTCAGAAGATGGGGGTTCTTAATACCCTGGCCACTCGTGCCCTCAGGATTTCGGATAATGAGAGCCTGGATAGAGAGAGATCCCACCTCCTTGATGTCTTTGTGGAAAATGGGTATAGTAGGCACCTAGGTCGGAAAGCTTTCCTTAAAGCCTCTAGAAATGCGCTTAAGAAGAAAGATCCTAAGGAGCGCCACCTAGGTGTCCATCTTCCGTATGTCGAGGGGACCACTGACAAGATAGCTCGAATCCTCAGAAAGTTTGATATTCCCTCAACTTTCAGGCCCCTCAAAACCATTCGTCAGTCCCTTCGGTCGGTGAAAGATCATGTTAACCCTAAGGACATGAAGGGTGTGTATATGATTCCTTGCTCATGTGGGATGCCCTATATAGGAGAAACAGGGTGCTCCATTCAACAAAGAATCTGCGAGCATGCAGCTGACCTGAAGCACGGGAGAACTAAGTCTTCGGCCTTAGTAGAGCATGTGGACAAAACTAGACATCATGTCTGTATTGAGGAGGCCAAGGTTATTGCTAAGGTGGCTCAGTTCCATCATCGCAAGTTAAGGGAAGCTATAGAAATTGAAAAGAGGCCTAACAATCTCAACAGAGATGATGGCTGGAAGGTAAGTAGGTGTTGGATCCCCGCCCTGTCTTCTTAGTGTTTCTTCCCCCCCCGCCCCTTTCTTCTGTTGTGCTTGCATCGTTCTCCCTGTTGCCTTCCGATTATTCCTCCTGGATCTGGGATCTCCTTTGGATTTTATTTAGTTCTTCGCTTCCGATATCTTTTTTCTAGGTTGTTATTTGTATTTAGATTCTCCTTTATTATATTTACAATAGATATAGATATCATGCCTATGTTCTTTCTCCTTTAGCTGTTTGCGAGTATTTTCATTTGGATTATCATTCTTCTATTTGTTAGATTTATGTTATCATATTAATATAATATTTATATATTATATATATACATATAATAATTCAGTTATATTTGATGGATTTGCAGTATTTTTATTTATTTATTATTTATTTACATATATATATATGTATTTATAGATATAGATTGTATTTTATTTTATTTTAGGTTATTTTATTTTTATTATATTATTATATTATTATTTATTAAGTTATTTATTTTTATTTATTTTTAATACATCCATGAAGTTTTGATCAGGTAGTTACTATTTTGATTTATACTCATAATTGCTCCTTTATTATAGTATTATTACCATTTATAGATTTATCTCCTAATTATCCATAATAAAATATGGTAGGTCTAGATATCTCTCCGTTCTTAAAGGTATTTTACATTAATATTCTGATAACATAATATATATATACATATTTTCCTAACAAACTAAGTAAAGTAATAAACTACCATTTAGAATTTACTGATATTTATATTATTATTAATTAATAAATCCAAATACAAATTAACTTAGCTTTTAATTCTACCTTCAAGATTATTTACTCTCTAAGTTAACCTAACAAACAGATTCTTATTTAGTAAATTAATTAACAAATAGGTAACTTAAAAGTGGAATCTTACCATTAAAATTATAACAACCAATTACCTTTATTAATTTAACCATAAATGGATATTATTAAATAAATCATTTTTATTTTATTTATACAATTTTAAATAACCGTATAAAATAAAAATAATATTTTTATTTTTATTAATATAAGTTTAACCTAACCTTAAAGTCCAAAGTAGCTGTCAATTAGCCGTTATATATAGCCGTTGGAGTCTCTGCACAGTCTATTTAACATGCTATGCTAGATATGTTTCTTCAACTTGTCCTGACGATGAACCACACTGGTTGGTTCGAAACGCGTCGACAAAAGTCTTTGTCATGTGATTTACTCTGAAGCTCTTCTTATAAATATGACTGATCACAGAAGCCTCAATTCTATAATAATAATAAAGTTATAATTCAATTAACTTTTAGGATTTTTTTTAATTTGGAAAATGTCACATGTATAATGGGTGTAGAGTTTTGATTGTTATCACACATTAATTTCTATATTTTTTATCAAACCATTGACTAGATGAGTGAAATGGTTATAATAAAAGAAACAAATCATTTTCTAGTCAAATCTTTGCAACATTCCTTTTAATTAAATTGAAAATGAAAAAGTGTCAAAACCACATTTTAAATAAATATCAAGTATTTATTCACAACTAATATTAAAAATAATCCTAGCATCAATCTATTAGTTGTTGATGATTAAATTAAAATTCTAGAATTCCAATTCCAAGGTATACACTCCTATAAACATAGTGAAATCAAGCAAGCATACATATGTTGTCACAAATCCAATTATATGTATTTTAAATTTGTAAATTATGTTTTCCCATATTTGTTTTTTAATCACTAAGATCTACATTAATGTGCGTAAACATATATTTGTAATATTATTTTTTTAATATTTAATGTTTTCATTTTCTCCTTGTTTTGTGTAATCAATGCTAAGTTATATCCAGAAGCTTTTTGTTGAACTCTGATGTTGAGTTCAATTTGAAGAACTTTAGTCTATGAAATACTTTTCTATTAAAATTATGCAAAACTTGAATACATAATCATTTCTCTTTATGAATAAAATTTAAAAATACAATCGAAAGTATAATAAAAACATAATACATATATTAACGTTTCATTAACTTCATTATTCACCAAAACCACTCATTTAATAAATTTAAAATATGGGACACACTTTCCATGTCATTTGAAAAATGAAAATATTAAAATATCAAAATAAACTTTTAGATGGTTAATAACATATTAAAGAAAATAAGAAAAATATGAAAATATATTTAAATCTCATACATACCAGAATAGAGATGAGTATAAAACACGTGCCATATATACCGAAATATACAACACGCTCCCATACATACCGGAGTGTAATAGGTTTCTTTTGTGAAATAATATAGCTGAGTATAAAACACGCGCCATACATACCGGAATATACAACACGCTCCCATACATACGGGAGTGTAATAGGTTTCTTTTGTGAAACCTATAAACTTTAACATGCCGCTTTATTGTTAACGTTTATAACAAAGAACACATGCCATTTTTGACACATGCCATTTTTGAAGATTCGATGAACACTATGCATAAATTATAACAAACTTAACCTATAACTATCCTGAATGCATATATCGTGAACGCACATATTCCGGTTTCAGGGTTTATAACAAATTACACGCGCCCACTACTTGGCATAAATTCAAATAAACTTAACATGGCGAACCCACACTACTCGCACTACCAACCACCCACTACTCGCACCAACCACCCACTACTCGCACTCGCATTACGTGTCACACACGCACCAACTACTTAACCCACTACTCGCACTCGTATTACCTGTCACACACTCACCAACTACTTACGCATCTGCGTTTAATCCTTTGACTGGTTAAAATATAATGGAGAAAAAAATGTTGCTATAACGTTCGGTATAAATTTTTTGACTTGTTACAATACTTGTAATGTTTCTCCGGTGCTATAAATCCTTTCACTTGTTACAATTATTCATGTGCACATTAAATTTTCGCATGTCATTTGTTTTCTTAAGTGACAAGCTTTCTAATGAGACCATCGTTACGGTTTCACTTGTTACAATTATTCATGTGCATATTAAATTTTCGCATGTCATTTGTTTTCTTAAGTGACAAGCTTTCTAATGAGACCATTGTTACGGTTACAAGTATTGTTGTTTAATATTTCAAATTTATTTTTTTTTCTTCTGTTAATAATAGTGAGACGAGTCTGCAAGTTTTTGGATGGAGAATAAGAAATAACTATTATGAGTTTGATTGCTATTATGAGTTTGATTGCCGAGAAGATAATGTTTTAAAGGACTTTTTAATATTTATAGATTTTCTTGTGATTTTCACATAATGTTTTTGTTGGAAACTATTTTTGGAACTTTCTTATGAGACATTCACCATACTTTTTAAGGCCATCCAAAAATATTCAAATTTGAAAATTATTTTCTCACTCTACAATTGCATCACATTCTTGAACATTCAGAAAAGCAAAAAGACACACACAACTACTAAATTTAGCAAATATTAATTATATTCTTGAAAGCTCGAAAAACAAAAAGACAACAACTATATTTAGAAAGAAGAAAATAATTTACATTCTTGAATATAGATATCAACTCTAAACCTAGTCCATTTCTTGAACTTAAGAAATATTAATTACATTTTCAACACAAAAACTTAACACTTAAATTTAGAAATGATGATGCTAATTTCAATCTCGAATGCTTCAAAAATAAAAATAAAAAATAGTTACATTTAAAAAAGCAAAAATGATTGTGGAAAAAAAAATAACCTTACAAAAGTGTTGGTAAGATTAAAAACAAAAACCGAATTGCTTTCATAAAACAGAAATTGCACAAAGTTAACCCATAAATTTAAAAAGTGAATCTCTATATAAGGGGCCCAAACCATGGACGTTCTCTCAAACATTATCTATACAATATCTAAATTACGTCTCCAATAACGATAATGAAATCACATAATTATGAATAAGCAAATAGAAATGAGCGTAATTATAATTAGTAATTTTTTTCTATATAGTTAAATTGTTAAAATAAAATTTAACGATAGTTTGTTTAATAGCAAAAATCCCTATTAAATTCATATGGATTAGTAATATTATTCTTTAATAAATAAATAGAGTCATATGGATTAATAGTCTTTCTAATTAATAATAAAAAACTAATTCATATATTTTTCTAAATAATCTTAGGTTAGAAAAATTTGAATGCTACATTATACAAATAAATCATTTATCTCAAATTTATGGATAATATTTTCTTCTTTAAATATTTTTAAGAGTTGCAAAACTTAGACCTTCGAAAAACCCTAGATACTAAATCTTCTACTGCTTGTTTTGCTACGGTCCAATAGTTGTATCATTACAACGAGAGAAATCATATGGAAGCATCCACTATGTTTCCCAAAAATATTTTGATTTTAAAATAAATATATTAATATATGTACCTTTGAAATCACTAATTATAATAAAGTTATTATTAGATATTCATGTTCATTGCGCTATATATTAACTCGAATAATTATTTCTCTTCCCTTTCACCGCTATGAGTGGTCCTAGGGAGGAGTGATTTTGCTCATAGTGAATGTTATGATGATCCAAACTTATGCAGGAATGCATCATAATAAAAATATAAAAATAAACATAGAGTTGAAGCATAAACAAAACTTCATGTCATTAGTATCAAAGAATTGAAATATACTTACATACAAAATGGAAATAAACTGGGTTGGGCAATGGTAGCTTATCTCAAAGAAGAGATGTGGCAATCATTTTACAACATTTTAAAAAGTATTTTGAAACTTTTATTTAATTTTTTATTAAAATCATTTACTAAATTATTATGAACCCTAAACCCTAACCTCTAAAACCCAAACCCTAAACCCTAAAGCTTAAACCATAAACCCCAAATTGTGAACATCAAACCCTAAACCATATGCATTTTTTCACATTTTGAAAAGTGTTTTGTAATTTTTGTTTAAGTGGTTATTAAAAGAATTTACTAAAGTGTTATAAACCCTCAACCCTAAAATTTAATCCACGAACCCTAAAACCTAAACTCTAAAACTGAAACCCTAAGCCCTAAACCCTAAACTCTAAACCATAAACCGTAAACCATAAACCCTAAAGCCTAATAATTTTATAACATTTTAAAAAACATATTGTAACTTCTATTTAAGTGTTTATTAAAATCATTGACCAAAGTGTTATAAACCAATCCTAAATGCTAAAATCTAAACACCAAACCCTAAGCCATAAACCCTAAACCCTAAGCATTTTATAACAGCTTAAAATAAATTCCAACTTTTATTTAAATGTTTATTAAGAGGATTTACTAAAGTATTATAAACCCTAGACTCTTAATCCTAAACAATAATTGATTTATAACATTTTAAAAAGTTTTTTTAACTTTTATTTAAGCATTTATTATAAGAATTTACTAGTATTAACCTTAATCATTTTATAGCATTCTAAAAATAGTTTCTTAAGTTTTACTTAATTTTTTATCAAAATAATTTACTAAGGTGTTCTAAAACCTAAACCATAAAAACTAAACCGTAAACTATAAACCCTAAACCAAAAAACCTAAACCCTAAACACTAAATCCTAAGCCTTTTATAACATTTCAAAAAGTGTTTTGTAACTTTTATTTAAGTGTTTATTAAAACAATTTACTAAAGAGTTATAAACCCTAAACCCTAAACCCCATACCCTAGTTCCTATACCTTATACCCTAAAACCTAAACCCTAATCATTTCATAACATTTTAAAAAGTGTTTTGTAACTATTTTTACATGTTTATTAAAAGAATTTACTAAAGTGTTATAAACTTTAAATCCTAATCCCTAAAACTTAAACCCAAATTAATGTATAACATTTTAAAGAGTGTGTTGTAACATTATTAAAGTGTATATTAAATACATTTACTAAAGAGCTATAAACTCTAAACCCTAAACGCTAAATCCTAAGAATTTTATAACATTTTAAAAACTATTTGTAACTTTTAAACCCTAAACACTAAAAGGGAAACTCTAAACCCCAAAACTGGAACCCTAAACACTAAATCTTAAATCACTCTAAGAATTTTATAACATTTTAAAAAGTGTTTTGTAACTTTCATTTAAGTGTTTATTAAAATATTTTATTAAAGTGTTATGAACCTTAAACCATAAACCCTAAACCCCCAAACCCTTAAACCTAAACCCTAATACTTTTATATCATTTTAAAAAGCATTTTAAGCATTTATTTAAGTGCTTATTAAAAGAGTTTACTAAAGTGTTATAAATCCTAAACCATAAGCCCTAAAACCTAAACCCTAAACCCTAAACCTGAAACTTGAAACCCTAAATCCTAAAACCCAAACGGTAAACCCTAAACACTAAGAATTTTATAACATTTTCGAAACCATTATGTAACTTTTATTTAAGTTTTTATTAAAATAATTTACCAAAGTTTTATAAAACCTAAACCCTAAACCCCAAACCCCAAACCCTATATCTTAATGCTTAAAGCCTAAAGGATAAACCCTAAAATAATTTACTAAGGACTTATAATCCCTAAACACTAAATCCTAAAGCAGGAAAGAATTTACCAAGGTCTTATAAACTCTAAACACTAAACTCATAAAGGTCTTATAAACTCTAAACACTAAACTCATAAACCTAAACCCTAAACCCTCAACTGTAAACCTCAAATCCTAAAACCTAAGGATTCTATAACATTTTAAAAAGTGTTCTGTAACTTTTATTTAAGTGTTTAATAAAACCATTTACCTAAGTTCTATAAACACTAAACACATAATCCCTAAAGCCTTAACCTTAAACCACAAACCCTAAACCCTAAAAAACCGTAAATACGCTAAAAATACCATAAACCATAAAGACCCTCAACCCTAAAAAACCCTAAACCCTAAGCTCTAAAAAACCCTAAACCCTAAAAATCCCAAAAAAAACCCTAAACACTAAAACCATTTTTTAACATTTTTATAAGTGTTTATTAAAATAATTTATTGAAGCATTATAGACCATAAACCCTAAACCCTAGTACCCACACTCCCAACCTAAACCCTAAACCATAAGTATTTTATAACATCTTAACAAGCGTTCTTGTAACTTTTTTTTAAGTGTTTATTTAAAGAATTTACTAAATTGTTATAAACCCTAAACCCTAAGCGTTTTATTACAATTTAACAAGTGTTTTGTAACATTTTAAAACCCTAAACCCTAAACATTTTATAAAATTTTAATAGGTGTTTTATAACTTTTTTCAGTGTTTATTAAGACAATTTACTAAAGTGCTATAAACCCTAAACCCTAAAACCTACACTCTAAGAATTTTATAAAATTTTAACAAGAGTTTTGTAAAAAATTTTAAAGTGTTTATTAAAAGAATTTACTAAAGTGTCCTGCTCTATCCACCCTCTCTCTCTCTCTCTCTCTCTCTCTCTCTCTCTCTCTCCATATACCCCACTCCCTATCTCTCCCTCTCCTCCTCGTCTCTCTCTCTCTTTGCCCCTCTGTCACCCCGTCCCGCTCTCCTGCGCACTTCCCCTCTAGCTCTCACTCCACCTCTTCCTCTCCAACTATGTCCAACCCTCTTTCTATCTCTCTCCTTGTCCCCCTTTATCTCCCCAAACCCTATATCTTAATGCTTAAAGCCTAAAGGATAAACCCTAAAATAATTTACTAAGGTCTTATAATCCCTAAACACTAAATCCTAAAGCAAGAAAGAATTTACCAAGGTCTTATAAACTCTAAACACTAAACTCCTAAACCTAAACCCTAAACCCTCAGCCGTAAACCTCAAATCCTAAAACCTAAGGATTCTATAACATTTTAAAAAGTGTTTTGTAACTTTTATTTAAGTGTTTACAAAACCATTTACCTAAGTTCTATAAACACTAAACCCATAATCCCTAAAGCCTTAACCTTAAACCACAAACCCTAAACCCTAAAAAACCGTAAATACCCTAAAAATACCATAAACCATAAAGACCCTCAACCCTAAAAAACCCTAAACCCTAAGCTCTAAAAAACCCTAAACCCTAAAAATCCCAAAAAAAACCCTAAACACTAAAAACCATTTGTTAACATTTTTATAAGTGTTTATTAAAAGAATTTATTGAAGCATTATAGACCATAAACCCTAAACCCTAATACCCACACTCCCAACCTAAACCCTAAACCATAAGTATTTTATAACATCTTAACAAGCGTTCTTGTAACTTTTTT
>APFE030653518.1:0-12249 GCA_000404065.3 Pinus taeda
AGACCTTAAGGAAATCTTGGTGGAAGAGGAGGAGGAAGAGAAATGGAGGAAGAAACCCAGGGTGCGAACCCTCTGACCAGGCTGCGCACGTATGTTCCTCTGGGGAAGGGGAAGGCAAGGGTGCCCAAGGACCTAGATGAGAGCAAGAGCTCTCTACAGACTCAGCTGCAGCATTTTAGCTACAGCGCATCCAGGAGGTACAGCAGATAGCCGCTCAGTGCGTTGCTGACCTTGCAGTAGTCCGGACAGAGTTGGGAGGTCTCCACACCAACAGAGTGACTCGAGGGCAAGTCACAATGTTTGCGTTGGGGGCCTATTGGGCACGGGATCCCCCGAGGGAAGTTTTAGGGCTTAAAGCCCATATTTTGACTAAATCCAATGTAAAGACTCCACGTTTTGTGGGCGCGGAGCACGAGCTTGTAAATGAATCATAGGGTTGTTCGCCCTCTTTTTTGAAATGTAATGATGGCTTTAGAGATCTACCCATTGTCTGCAGACCATGGGATTGTATAAATAGAGAGAGGCTCTAAGTTGTAAATGAAGGAAGTAGAGTCAAAAAGTAATAGATGAAGGATTAAGTCTTATCTAAGTGTAGAGTCGAGTTTTTGGGTCATAGAGTAGGAGAAGGCTCTGCAGCTGAGTGTGCAGAGGCATAGTAGTCCGCAGTTGAGTGCACGGACCCCTGCAACTGAGTGCGCAGGGTAGGTTGAGTCTATAACCAACTGAAGCATTAATAAAGACAAGTTTTATACCATTCCTGTTTATTTATGTATTGTTTTCTTCATTGAATGTATTGGGTATAAATTACATTTCTGCTGTTTATATGTTGCGCGAACATATATGATTGTGTTGATTAAGGGAATATAAGATAAGGTATCGGTTTACGCAAAGTTAACTAGCAGTTATAAGAAGATAAGTAAGATACGTGGTGTAACTTGGGGAAATAGCACAGATCGCTACCTTAGCGGCATGAAAGCACCCCAACCCCTGGTTAAGGTTGTGCGAAGGCGATTATAATAGATCACGAAGGCCTCGCAGGTCAAGGTAGTGGGCGAAGTGATTTGTGCAAATCCATTCACAGTTGGACTAAATCGACCCCTCAGACATCTCAAGGGTGTGGAAACTTGGTTCCATAATCCCCCCATACTGCTTCGGATGAGACCTCAATCCACGCTCTGTGGGTTGTTGCCAAAAGGGCCAGTAGTGTAGGGATTTGTTTGGCTAATTAACTTTGAACCTAGGTTAGACCCCCTCAAGCCAATAGCAGCTCTCAAGACCTCACTACACCTCAGCTCAATTGCATCAAATGCAGTGTAGGCTTCCACCACCTGGAGGGTTATTTCTCGGCATAAATTAACGCCTGCATTAATACCTCCCACGCCTCCTCCCATCGCATCAACCCACTCACACATGCCTTGCGGCTTCCAGAGTTTCCCCTCCTCAATGTCTTCTTTCTAATCACTATTAATGTGAGTTCCAAGTGGGACGGTGAACTAGAACGCACCTCGATCAAGGGTTTGGATTATTTTCTTCCACCTGGTCTTGGTTCTAGTGAAAATCCTGACCTAGAATTGGAAGAAAAAATTATAAATCTTTAGGATGATCAATCGTCTAGGGAGCGTCAAGAGTTGTACCCATATATGAGCATCCCCAATTAGCTAGGAATTTGACAACCTTATTACCTTTTATAAGCACATGCGAGGAGATAATATATTCAAAACATGGAAGGAGAGCACTTATCTCTTCCATGAGATGGAAAGTCTACCATTTCTCACTAAGATTTTCCCAATTGGTGCCCTGGTTAATATTTTTGAGTGTCTCAATGACCAAATTTTTGTCACCTTTCATCACTATCTTTATGAATCCTTCTCGTCTCGCTATGAGTAGACCATGCTTTATCGCGTTGAATTCAACCTCATTATTACTTGAATAGACACAATAAGCTACATAAACATACAGATTATTGTCCTTGGAGTCACGGAAGAGGCCTCCAAAATTCACATCCTCGGGGTTACCCTTGGATGCCCCATCAAAATTGAGCTTAAGGAAGCCTAATGGAGGGACTGAAATTTTTTATGAAGAAAATCGAGGGGAAACTAGGAGCTTCCAAGATGATGGAGCTAGCATCTGAGAGGAAATATTTAGAGCAGTGATAAGATGGGCTTCGTGAGGTGCCACCTACCAATAATCTATATGCCATTTCTCTCCTAGAATTGTTTCTCTTATGTTTTGGAAAACCCCAACCCATACTTCTAACTGTGATCAGCAAAAGAAAGTAGTTTGATATTCAAAAGTAATGACCATGTTCCATAATTTCATCAAGGCATCTACAAACTTACAAAAGTGCATTCTTTGCAAATGTTTTTTGATAAAATCATGGACCCTTCTCTAAACGCATGAGAAGGGTATAAATACTATCGAACTAAAGTTTAAAAATAGATTATACAAAATATCTAAGGAGGTTTCAAACAACCCTCCTCTTAACTAGTAACTAACTCTAAAAATAAAATTGATTTGATGACTCGAGGCTATGAAAATGTCTTGCTATCTACCATCTTTTCCTTGAGGTCGCATATGTCAGACATTGGTTTCACATGAGGAGGTGCTCCGAATTGCATTCTGACCTGTCCAGCAAAGATGGCATCTGTAAGAGGTGGAGACATTATTTTCGTTAAATTGAGTGAACAATTCAGCGTCATAATTTGGTTGTGAGGTTTGACAAGAAATTGCCAATATTCCTCCCAATCAGTCTTTGATAATTTCATGATTGCTTCTCTTTGGATTTTCATCTTTGCTTTCCAGTTTTTATCCAAGTCTTTCAAATCTGGCAATGACTTTGGATCACCTTATTTTATCAATCTGGTGGTGTGCAAAGTATGATTGACTGCCTTTATTATATCTTTGTCACTTCTGTTGCTCTTGTTACTGCCAATTTTTGCCTGCTTGATCCACGCATCCCAATCTGTAATAATATGTCATTATGTGTCTCTTCAATCTCTGGCATATTAGCACTTCTTCCTTCTTCAGATTATTTCCATTCAATATAGTCATAGATCTTAGTATTTAAGCCATCAAACTTAGTTATCTAATCAATTACCTTATTTGTTAATTGATCATTGATATTCAAATAAGGGGTGATGTGGGACATTTTCTGGCAAAATAGATCCTGTTGTTTTGACAATGGAGTTTAGCTACAATGCCTCTTTGATGAAATCATCAATAGTAGGGACATCTTTATATTTCGTCATAGTTTCTTACAATTGAATTTGCATATTCTTTGCTGAGATATCTACTTCATGGCTTATCTTAAGTACTACCATACTTTTGTTACAATTGGACTATTTGTTCTGTGGATTGCTTGTTCACATTTGTTTTCTCGATTTCCAGTTGTTGCTCAAGTTGTGCTATCCTTTCTTCTCTTTCCCTTAACAAAACAGATAGTTCATTAGCCTTATCAATGGTGGAAATAGCATATGTCCCTACAAATTGTGACAGACTGGTTAAATTTGCAGTGGGATTTTAAGGAATATCCTTCCAGACTATATCCATTAGTTCATTCCCTGGTGGGATTTCAAGTGTTTCCACTCTCCTTCTCTTCCTCTTTCTTCTTACTACAGCCTTATGCAGTGGGATGTAGAATACATCTAAAGGAGCTATTTCTGTAACCTTTAGGATAATCTTAGATGTCAGAAATGTAGGCATGATTTCTACATTTTGTGAATTTTCCCTTGCTCGTTTATTGGCTCAGACTCTAAAACTTTCTGAGTTTTCTATGGAGTATGATATCCTCTAGTTTTTTGGACATATGTTGCTTTGGCAATATCTTGGAGTTTTCTATTAAACTGGTCCCATTCCTACTCAATATCGTTGCTTTCGCCTTTGGGACCGGTATCCTGACTTAGGTCAGTTTTGACCTATTTCTTAGTTGACCTTTTACTAGATTCTACCGTAGCCTCTATTTCATGTGTCTTCCCTATGTTTTGGGCTACATTCACCTAAGATTATGTTCGAGAATTTGGTATCTCGCTGTTAGTGGTCACACTGGGCGTAGTTTTGTTATTAGCTTTTAGCAAACCCAATGGGATTGTTTCAAGCCTCTGATTTCTAAATTCTTGAAACCTTTTGAAGTCATCAAGATTCAAATTCACCTTTGCCGAGGTGAATTCTTGTTCAAATGACTCAGTTGATTGTAATAAATCTTAAAATTCATGATCTTCATGGATAAAGGGTTTGACTTTTAGTGATGTAGTAACATTTTGTGCTACTTTCTCTAGGTCAAGTTTCCTTTTTAGCATAGTAGCCAGCCTGAGCCTCTCTATGTTCGGTAATTAGTTATTTGCATGGTTGAAGTTCGCCAATGAAAAAGAACCACACCGGATGGTAAAGGGTGGCCATAGTGATTTTTTGCTATCCTTCAAAGTCTTGGTTAAGCCTTTTCCAACAGTTTGGTGAGATATTTCTCTGGCAAATAGCTTGTCGAGGATATACAAAGGAAGTACATGTGGTTCTGTTGTACTGTCGTAAACTATGATATATGTGAACCATTGCTCAGCAACGTTCTTGACTACTACAAGTGTTGGACATAGATTGTCATTGATGTCAATATGGCAATATTCAAGGAGCAAACAGAGCCAAGAGGAGCAGACAGAGCCACCAGAGGAGCTAACAGAGCATGAAGCAAACAGAGCCATTGGGAGGATTATAGTGTATATGCAGGCGGAATACACCATCGGGAGCTCAGATATATATATATATATATATATAGATAGATATAAGATATAGATATGTAATAGATATGTATAAAATAAGAGAAGATATATAAATATAGAGTAGATGATATTATATATATATATATATATATATATATTATAATATATTATATATATATATAATATACATATAGAATATACAATATATATAGATATATATTATATATATATAATATTATATATATATAGAAATATATAAAAATATATATATATAATATAATATATATAGTATGCATGCATTTAAACAGCGTTCGGGGGCCATATATGCCAAAATAGAGCTATCGAAGCTATAGAGGAGCCATATATATATACCATACATATATGCCAAAGAAGAGGAACAAACGGATGTAAACAGAGCCGTCAGAGCAATAGAGGAATCAGACAGAGCAGGAGCACATATCATATATATACATGCTTTTACACTATTGGAATAGAAAAGGAATAGTTCATACAAGTATGCACAGAATACACTATCGGAGGCACAAATGGAGGCCAAAACATAGTTATATGGCTTTTAAACTATCGGAGTAGAAAAGGCAGAAAGACTGAGCATAGGCAAGTACACTATCGGAGGCGGAAAGCAGAATTAAAACTTTATACACAGGAGCGGTGAGTCATATCGGGTTTGGCACCTAATATCACATCGCTACAAAGGAGTGGTCTACGCTAAGGTCTAGACTTGGACCTTTGCGATGTGCAATTGCCAATAGCGATATCGAATTGGACCTCCACCAAGGGCAACCCATGATTGTGATACATATACAAGCGCCGACTGTGATAAGCCTGTGGACCCGACGGGTATATTAACTATGGTTTAATACCATATCACATCCGGTCCATCGGAGCAGGGGAATCGGCCACTGACCATCGGCTATGAAATAGGGCATGACTTATTAAAGACCGTCAGGAAAGCACCGATTGCGATAACACTGTGGAGGAGTGGATCCGATACAGTTTAAGTGTGAGTGTAATATTTTTTGAAGTCTGCCCTTTAGTCCTGTTTGCCTATTTTTATTCCTTTTTCCCGTGTAATTATATATTTCATTTGCGCGGCATTTAGAGGCAGTAATACACTAAGGGATTCTCCAGATGGTTCAGGAAGCCTAAACGATAGCTCAGAAGCCAAGGATCAAGCTGATTGCGATTGCGATAGGACGTGGCATGTCTGTTAAATGATGGATGCATGTTATCATTGAAAAATGGGCGTGTGTTACAGTTTTAACACTCAGTAACCGTAAAACCAAGAAGCGGCATTGAAAGCCAGTGTAGAGGAAACGACAGCAACTAAGGAGGAAGCCAAAAAGGTGGTGGAAAGTGGAAACGACCAGTCAGAGGTGTCTGAAATACATAAAAACAAAAAAACAAGGAGAAGTGTTGTTGATGAATGCATAATCTAAGAGAGAGGAATCCAAAGAACAGGCAAGAGGCAGGAGAGGCCAGAGAAGCAAGAGAACAGGAGAAAAGAAGAAGCTCTACAGGTTTGGGAGCAGAGAACAACAGCAGAACAGTTCATTTCAGGTTTGGGTTGGAGCCCAAGAGGTTGGAGCCTTAGAACTGAATAGGATTGAAATTCTTGGGAGTTGGATCTCCTAAGTACAGAACTATTGCAAGATAGAGTTGGTGCTCTAGAGGTTGAAGCCTCACCAAAGTCCAAGTTGGAGCTTGGCAACTAATTGCAACTAGTTATATATATATATATATATATATATATATATATATATATATAGAGAGAGAGAGAGAGAGAGAGAGAGATATTGTATTTATTTCCTTGCACTGTTGTTATAGACATATTTGGGCACTGCAACCCCAATCGCATTTGTCCATAAACCAAGGGCTTCTAAGTCCCTAAAAGTGTTGTTTCCTACCCTAAAGGAGCAAGGTCAACTGATTACATCATCTCCCAGAAGTTCTCCCTAAAAAACTACTCAGAACGGGTCAAAACATGACCATACAGACTGCTTAGTGCTAAGGGTGCAATGCATCTCACCTGCCACATGCAAAAAGTGTGATGCATACTGGAAAGCCCTTCTGTAAGGTGAAATGAGCGAGAACAGACAAATGGTAGACGCAGTTGGCTAGGTGGAAACCCAGAGAATCTTCTAGAAACTGCCCATTTGACACTTGCCTCTCTGAATTCGCCCAAGAATGAGTAAGAGATCATGAAATCTCCAAGTGGAACCAAGAACTATCATAGAGATGACACTAATCAAAATCCCAGAAGCTAACTCACCCACCTACAAATATGTACATATGGATCCCTCATCCTAGAGATCCAGAGGCTGGAATTTTGTATTTTGTAAGGAAGTGTTGTTCGTTTCTCTATGCAACATTGTTGGGTGATCTAAACTTTTCATGAGGTGAAGAGGGCTTTCATGCTGGGAGGATGGCGCTGGGTCAGACCAATGGGTTGTAATCCTCTCTTCTACTACTTCTATCAATAAAGTTATTTGAGTTTTCCTCCATATGCTTGTGTATCTCTGAATCTTGTCTTGATATATGCATTTGTATGGTTAATATATATCTGATCCTATATTGTTTATGGTTATAGATCTCTATGCTTTGATGGTATCATGCTGCGTTGACTCCACAGGTGTTCTTTGAAGCGGGACAAGTGAGGAAAGAGTGGTGAATTTTTGTCAAAGGGGAAAGGAAACAAGCAAGGAGCCAAGCGAAAGACTAAGTTTGGTACTCTCTGCTTCTTTCTCATCTATCTCTCATAAAGGAAAACACAAGTGACTTTAGTTTGTTTGCTTCTAAGATAGCTACCCATCTTAGTGGGACTAGTAGCTCTAAATGGACACTAGTTTTCCCGATAACAAAATGGCGACTCCACTGGGGAGCGAATATCTTGTTTGCTTGTCTATATTTGTTTGCTTTATAAACTACAGACAGAGCTTGAAGTTAAGCCAGCTAGCCTTCGAACTGCATTTGCTATGCAAGTGAAAAGTAGATCAAAGTTGCTTCAGTCCATCTCCGAGTTTTGTTTATAAACTGAACAACTGACTTGCAAACATCCTAAGTTCCCTAGTGGTAGCCTAAGTAACCTCATTAGATCAGCCCCTACACTTTGTATTTACTGACTATCATTAGCTTAGTCTAAATCCCTAAACTAAGCTGCAAACTGTGAGCAAAAAACCAAGCCCAGTCTCATCCCTGGACCATCTCACTATCTCCCTTTGACAGTCTGGATGCATCACACCTCCTGTGTGCAGCAGGTGAGATGTGTCCCTGTTTCCCTGTGTTACAGGTGCAATGATCAGATAATACTATTTCTGCCTCCAGATTTTGGTTTTTTCTTCTTTGTCTTCAGCTTTATTCAGGAGTTTTGTTGTCTGTGATCAGTATACCACTGTTGAAACTCCCTTCCTTTGCATTATTTAGCTTCCATTGTAAAAAGAATTGTGAATGTTTTTATGTATTTTTCATCATTTAGAGTTCTCCTTGGCAAACAGTAGCTTAATCGAACTGTTGTCTTTTAATTTGAAAGTCACGCAAGTGTCATTTTCAGTCAAAGAAGAGAGTCTTCCTCTTTCTGATAGTCGATTACACTTTTGCCATTGTATTTGATTTGAATTAATAGTATTCCGAGTGTCGAAAGTAGTTTTCAAATTAAAGTTGAAAGTGTCGCTCTTAGCCTTCCTTTTTTTTTTCAAATTCGAAATCGCAAAGTGTCGTCTTAACTTTCCTTTCATTTTTTGAATTCAAAATCGCAAAGTGTCATCTTAGTCTTCCTCTCATTTTTTGAATTCAAAATCGCAAAGTGTCGTCTTAGTCTTCCTTTCATTTTTAAAAAAAGGAAAATTGTTAGTACTATCGCTTTGAAAGAAGAATAGTTCAGATTTGTACTTAGCATTCTTTTTGTCATTCACAAATTAAGAAAGCGGAAAACAAATACATGCATGTGCATTTGCATTTAGACTGCTTGTTGATATTGATTTAGGACAGTGCATCTAGTGTGTGCTCTCTGCTCTATGTTGAAAGATTTCTATTTCTCTTTCCTTAGTAGCTAGGATTTTCATTGCGAAAAGAAGAGTAAACGGTTGTTTATCATCTTAGATTGCATATTTAGCAATTGTATATCTACATCACGTGGTGAACTTTAAAGGCAAACTTCTTAAGAAAGATCTACTGTAAAATAAATTCAATGAACATAAAAATGCTTTGGAACCTAACGCACAACATTTAGAAGTCTAGGCTAGAGACCTATTCCGGCGTCGTAAAGCCTGGTAACTATCGCTTTCATCGTAGGTTGGTTGATTCCTCCTCTTTGAGATGACAAGTGCCAATACGGACTTGTGGTCCCACGTACCGTCGAGTATATAATGGGAAACCACAATAGGTTATATCCTTTATCCTTAGGAAGCCGTGTTTTCTACCATATCAATCGCAATGCACTAAACACAGCATTCGGGAAGATTGACTGCCGTGCCGTAAAAAGTATTTTGCAGTTTTGCGATTGGTTTGGTAATCCCTCTGTCTAGATTTCCAGAGTAGTCACTTTTGTTCCTTTTCAGACTCCTTCAAAGAAAAGGTCCATCTAAGCACTTGTCACTTCAGGCTCATTAAAAATCGAAGGCGACTAGACTCATCTTCAGCTTTTTCTCGACTCTTAAAAATTGAAAAAGCAAGTTGTGTCTAAGCACCATAAAATTTATTTTAATTGGAATAACATCATTGTTCCCTTGTTGGTATTAGGTTGAGAAAATAGAGTCCACCAATCAAGGATTTCCCCTTGGAGGGAATCCTAGCTCCTTCTCCTCTTGGGGAGATGTTGGTGCACCTCATATGGCCACATTGTCCCTTCCAAGGCTGACAATTGGCCTACCAATATGGATTTTCTCGACCTCTGTCGTTCAAAACACCATGATTCCTGAGCAATCAAATTAGCAACCAGATGATACTAGAGTTACCCCCCAACCTTCTACTTCATTTGTTTCTCCCTCTCCTTCTTCCTCTTCACCTGTTGAAGTTAGTAAAACTAAAAACCAAATAACCAAGAAGAAGAAGAAAGGGAAGGAGAAGAAGAAGAAGGAGCCAATGACAAAAAGGGGCAACCATGCATCGTCTAGCAAAAATCCACACACTACACCATCCAAACCTAAATCTCCATGTGTCATTTGCAAAGGGAACCACTATCATTGAGATTTTCCTTGCATCCCTCAAATCTTAAGGGACTGGTCCCCTCGTTTGCACAATCCAGTGTTGTCAACCTCTGACGATCATGTTGAAAGTACACCATCAACTAGTGAAAACAAAGTCAATATACAGAAACGAAGATCTAAATTTCCTTGTAGACTGTGTGAAGGCGATCATTCCCTCCACTGTTGTCCCTTCTTGGACGAAGCTAAAAGAGTCTTGGATAACCATCTTGCGTCACCACAGCGACTTCCTCCTGGATACAAGAAGCTCTTGCCGAATCCGTCGCTAGTTGAAAATCTGACTGACACACCTTTGTTGTCATTCAAAGCACCTATCATTGAAGATAAACGCTCTGAGTCCACACTGGACCAAAGTCAACAGGTCGAGACGGCAATCAACCCAATCTTGTCTTCAGAGGATCCACCTTCAGATGATACCGTCACCAGAGAGAATGAGAACGACACCGTTCAAATTATTTTTGTAAACACAGACTCCAATGAACATGGGGGAAATCTACCCATTCCTTTACCACAGGAATGAAATTCGTCAGAGATTTATCCGGCTGTTTATTCAGTCCCACCTCCAAGCAACCTAGTCATTTCCTTCGACTGGAATCTACTAGGCAAACCCCCCTACCATCTAATGTACCATTATGAATCATAGTACAAGCTTACAGAATGATCATGGTTGATACTATCATAGATGAAGGGGCTTCTGTGAGTATCCTTTCCTCAACTGCTTGGAAAGCGCTTGGTTCGCCATCACTTCTACTTGAGATTTGAAATCTAACAGGCTTCAACAAAGGAACCAGTCGACCATTAGGGATCCTTCCAAATTTGCCTATAACTTTGAGAAGGAAAATCATTCATCTAAACGTGATGGTAGTCCAAGGACCTTTAGATTACAATCTACTCCTTGGGAATGACTACATTTATAGCATGGGAACTATTGTTTCCTCGCTCTTTCGAGTGATGTGTTTTCCACATGAGGGCAGAGTGGTCCAGCTCATAGACCAACTTTCATTCCCCGGTTAACACATAGCTAATAGTCAAATGCCATCCATAACTGGTCTTTTTGCACAAGGAATGTCTCATCAATCTCCAGTCCGTCCACCTGATGAGCGAGAGTGATTTGGTGATTGTGACTGAAACCTAGGGGGCATGCGCCCTAGTCTACTTCGGCAAGAAAACCTTAGGTATAGGGTAGGTTTCCGCGGAGGATATATGACTAGTCTGACACAAAGGTCCGTTTAGGAAAATGGGATTAGACTGGAATAAGATTCCCTCATCAAGGTTAGGTGATTGGAACTTGAATCACCTTCGTCCATTTCGATGGACAAAGACCAGGAAGTGTTTCTGTCTGCTGCACAAGTGGAACCATCTTGTGGATGCAAGAACTTCTATATGGTAACCTGGAAACTCTACTTCTCTATACCTGTGGGCATGCAAACATTTTGTACGCAAGTGAAAAGTGATCAGCGTAACTCTAACCCCATAGTTTTTACTAACTTCAACTGCTTAAGTTAGGTGATTAGTCTAATCAACCATTCACCTTTGCGAGGACCAACGGAAACAGCAAAGTAAAGGATATGTTTCTCACCAAGAATCTATCCTACCTAACCTTAGTAGTTCTTTAACCCCTAGGATAGTATTTGGTTGTTCCTAGCTTGCATACAGAAGGCTCCGGAGCAAAGTTTCGAATGGGCAAGCTCCCTAAAAAATGAACCTATCGATGTGTTACACTGAAATTTGTCACCATGACTATCTTAAGTTAGTATGGCTCCATCAACAGTCATACTATCCTCCTTGGCAAGCCTTATACCTCTGCTCTCCATGTCAAACTTCAAGAAAGAGAGAAATTCTTTAAAAATCATTTTTATCTCTGGGTACGCAGGTTCTCTCTACCTTGCCTGAATGTACGCACTCCAAGTTCATTATACCTACGTACTTGTACGCTCTGTATGTCAAGGGTTGGGTGCGTACCCCTGTAAAGGTCAAAAGGCGCGAATTTCATCTTTAAAAAGTTACTTGTGGTCATTTCTAGAGCATTATAGAAGATTGTTTGACGTGTATTGAGCGCCTCCAGATGGTTCATGCATCCCGATGAAAGAGGAACTTATCCCATCAAGAGAGGAGCTACCCCATCCAAAAGAGGGGAGTATCCCATTGATGTTGGACCTGATTAACTTCCTATAGAACACTATAAATACAAGCATTGGGCCAGAGGAGGGGAGGTTGAAAGCTGAACATTCCAAAGGGTAGATGGTGCTGGAATTAGGACTTCCTTGTAGAAGCTTGTGAGGAGAGATTACCAACCTTTCTTGTTTCATTTGGAAGTGGGG
>APFE030653536.1:0-10981 GCA_000404065.3 Pinus taeda
TATATAAATATGAACTATATATATATATATATATGTCAAATAAATTCATGATCAAGTGAAATATATGATACAACAATAGTATTGGTAGTATGGTCTGTAGCAAAAGACGATAGATGGTCAACTGCCTCAACAGGTGAACTATGAGGTGGAGGAGAAGGTGGTTGGTCTGCTCTATGAGGATTAGAAAAGTGAGGTAGTGGGTGATCATGAGGTGAATGCTGAAGAGGTGGAGTACTAATAGAAGGATCATTGGCACCATGATCATGATCCAACGGGGTAGTACGTCTGGGGGAATACTATGTATCTGAGGCATCACCATCAAGAGAACCACATTGATCATTATAAGGATTATCACCCTCATCATCATGATCTGATGGGGCAGTATTGGGTGAAGACTCATTTGTATTTTTTACATGCTCATCCCTCCTCACCGCGAGTAGCTTGGAATCTCTGATGATATGATGCTTAAGACACATCATATCATGGAGACAGTGTGTAAAGAGCTCCAAGATCCTAGGATCTACCCTGATGTCTCGAGCCCTTTTAGGGTAGACTCCCTCCTCAACCGAAATTCTAGAGATTTAGTCACATTACTCCATCTTGAATCTAACACCAACCCTATGTGCTCGCATGCTCAGCCCCTTCTGCATCTGACGACGTGCCTCACCCTCCGTGACCTCGACTATCTCCGCATCTCCCTCTGGTGGGGTAGGAGGCATCTCCCCATTGAAACTATCAATTTCTACAAAATCTACAGTATACAAAAATAATTAGACAATTTCATTAAACATTTTAATAAAAATAGTTAAAGAAAGTGAGAGAATAAATTTTATTATAATTAATTAAGACAATAAAATGAAACTAGATTAACCTAAATAAAACACTAATATTACTCTATCATCTGCAGGCTCATCTGGTGTGAAGAGGATGTTGGGAAACTGTCGCCATTCCATCTCCGCGTAAGGACATGACACCAAGAAAAGCATGTAGTCATCTACACTGCCTAGTAGCCCCAGTGCCTCAGGATAAATCCTAGTCAGATACTCTGGTAAGCCCCTCTTGGGCATCATCTTGCCCAGCATGTGCATCGACACCTTAGTCATCAACCTACAAGGGTGATGGTGAAAAGTAGGCCTCACCTTCGGAAACCTCTCAAAAAATAAACAAAAAAGTTCTGATGCGAAAGGGAAGTTCGCCCTCCTATGTATCATAGCATGATATCTATCTAAATCCATACAAAATTTTCGCAAAAAAATGGAAGACCCTCTTATACATCATGGCCTTTGCACCAAAGAATCATCATAATATGAAAGAGGGAAACTATTGTGTTTCCCATCACTAGTATAGTGCGAAAAGGTACTGAATAATAGTGAGAGGCACTTAACCTCCTCTCCACCAAAAGATGTGATTCATAGTTTTCCACTAGACACCTAAAAAGATGTTGCACACACTACATGATCCCCAAGATATCTCTGAGAGTAGACAAGCTGACTCTCTGCTACAACACCATAGGGGACATAAGGGAACTAGGGAAAATCCTCCCCTCTCCTGGATAGGGCAATGATAAAATGTATGTCCTCTTCAGTGGGCCCATACTGCATATTAGGACCGACAAAAAAATCTTCTTGGTGGATATCCCATCAACAGATCATCTGTGCCAACAAGCAAAAGTGACCCTTAGGGGAGGTAGCCTCCTCATAGTACACTGTCCACCATAAACCCAATAAATCACCATCAATGGTGCGTACAACTACTTAGTGCACAACTTAAACATTGATTATTTATATTTATTAACGTGGTGCATCGACACACAATTCACACGGGTGCACCACAAACCCAATAAAGCACCGACAATAATGTGTATAGCTACTTGACGCACTGGTAAACATTGATTATTTTATTTATCGACGTGGTGCATTGGCACACAATTCACATCAATGCATATTCATAACCTTTTCACACCGAAATGAAACGTTCAGGTTAATGAATGCATTGATTTATATATTTTTAATATTTATGGATGCATTGCATTTAATAAAAAACAAATGCATTAGGAAGTAAATTTTACCAAACTCACCATGGTAAAGATTATAACTTTCTTAGTGTGTACCAATTTAACAAATGCACCACACAACTATCATGTGTTAATGAAATGAATTAATTTGTGGTGCACACTATAAATTTATAGGGTGTACCGCCATTAGTGCAAGTTGAACTAGTCGAACACATCGCATATGAAAAAAAAATTAATGGATTTTTTAACCTAATTTTTAATTCTTCTCCACTAAAAAGTTAAATTAAAGAGAAACATGGATATTGCCTAGACATTTTCTTGTGAGGGAGGCATGGTTACCACGTAAATGAAAAAAACAAATTCGAGCACTATTTGAGAAAATTTGAAAGTAATGCACTGACCAATATACAAAAGGATGGAAAGAAATGGAAGCATCGATGGTAGGGAGTTTGACAAAGACAGGAGTAGCATTGGTGATTTAGAGCTCTACAACACTACAAATGGTAAAAATGAATTTTTACGATTTGTGTATTTTCGTTATTTAACCCTACTCTGGTGTGTTAAGGTAACCACATTGGTGCGTGTACATTCTTAATCGCACCACTATTTTCTTAAATTAAAGCCATATCAGGGTGCACCTTATTGTTTATGCACTAGTGCATTTAAATACATTAAAATCATCGATGCATCATTTCAGTATAGCCCTGAAATGGTGAAAATGAATTTACGACTGTTATTTCTTCAATTTAATCTTTGTCTGGTGTTATCAAGTAGTATACACAATGGTGAGACTTATATAGGTAGTGCACCATTGTTTTTTATTTGTATAAAAAATAACCATGCAATGGTGCACCACTTTCTATTAAGCATCAGTGCTCTATATTGGTTACTCACTAGGGGTGTTCATGTACTTGTTTAGCACCGGGGCATTGTGAGAGTATAGCACCAAACAGGGAAAAATGAATTTTACGACCTACATTTTTTTAAATTCAACCCTTTTTAGTGTTATCGAGTATTGTATGCACTTGTGTGCATTATGTACTTAGCGCATCGTTACATTTTTATTTTCTATTAAAAAAGGTCTGTCACGCTGCACCATATTCTATTAAGCATCGGTGCATATGATTATATAACACACTGGTGAACTTGGGTATCATAGATGCACCATCAAAAACCTCTTCTAAAACATCCGCCCACTAATCTTTGCCAGTGACCTCCACTACAAACATATTTTTAGGCTATTTTTATAAGGGCTTCCACAAAAACCTCTGCTAGAGTTTCTTTTCCTTGTAGTGAAAAAAATCACTAGTCTGATGAGAAAGGAATTTGGGATAGTTATCTCAAAAAATTCCCAATATTTTTTAGATCTCCATCTGGAGAATCCCTCTACATCATGGTCAATGAATTTTGTGGTGTATTCATGCTTGCAACCAATATTAAAGAGTTAACAAGAATTATGGTCGGTTCATTGAGGCTTCTTTACAAAGGAAGGAAACTTAAGATGGATTAGGTACTTAGATATTATGGCATCAAGAAGCATGCCTCTATATCTCTAGTTACATGCGTGAATGGTGGGGCCAAGGGTGGTGGGGCATATTCAAATTGAAATCCTTTGTCCTTCAAGGATTCCCTCAAGACAAGACCCAACTCTTAACAGCCCTAGGCACCACCTAAGTTGTTCCAGGTGGACAAGGCTAAGGATGTGCCCTCTGTTGAAATTTCACATCGAAATCTAGAGGAATACCTTAAGCTCTACACTTAGTCAGGTCTCATTTTCCGCTTCAATGACTTATGGCCACATTCAATGAACTTTTATAAGTGGATTCATGTGTCCTAGACTAAGAAGTGGAAGGTCATATTTTTCTCTAAGGGTTTCTTGTGTTGTTTGATGAACCGAAAGATTACCGAAGGCCCTAACTAGTGGGCCTTGGTTTTCGAGTAAAGTCATTTTGTTCATAACCCCGTGGTTTTTGGATTTTGATCCCTCTATAGTAGTCATTACCAAGCTTCTAACCTGGGTTCGACTTCCTAATTTGCCTACCCATTTATCACACTTTTTGATTTTTTAGAGCAAAGGTAATTCCTTGGGTCATTATCTTACCATAGATACCTATCGAGGGTAATATGGCTTGTACCCCTATGGAAGAATATGTGTGGAAATTGACATTAGAAAAGGATTTTCTGATCAAATAAATTTAAAAATTGATGATTACCATTGGACCCAATCTATGAATTACGAGACTACTACATCTCGGTGTCGTATTTGTCTTCAAACTAGAAATTTATAAAATTCTTGCACTCTGTCAAACTCCATAAAGAAGTGACACAACAAAACTTGTAAATCCAAAAGTTATAAATCTTGTGACCATCCTTGCTATAGAGGGAGACTTCTACTATTTATGATCAAGAGGATAAGGGCGTTGATGATTATATGATTCTGCAAGACAAGGGTCATACTATCACTACTCATAAACCTTATGAAGATTCAATAGGGATTGCAGTTCCCCTTGCAAATAGGAAGTTGATAAATAAAGATGTCTTTTTGGGTATGTTGAAGCATGGTCATGAATCAACATTTCTTGACATTGACAAGGAATCTCCTTCAACTCTCATCAATAATCTGCAAATTACTTTGGTTGACCCACCTCTTGTAGGTTGGACCAAGGTTTTGAGAAAGACAGGAAAACAATTCACTCTAAAGACGGTCCCCAAGTCAGGTGATTCTTTTGAGTTTGACAAATCCATGATAGTTTCCTCTTTCGTGTTTGTGAAATCCATGGTCTATCAAAATCCTTAGATGGACAATTAATAGAACAATGTAACAAAAAATATATAATAGTTTATCAGAGAAAATATTAATAAAATATTAAATTATTGATTTTAAAAAGAACTATTATGAAGATTTTATCTTGATTCTAAATAGAATAATTTTATAGGTTTAGTTTAGAGATTGAATGGTTCCTTTGGTCGGAATGACAATACAATTTCTAAAGAGATTGTGATTTCTTGTTGTTTAAAATGCACTTTTGAATATGTAAATGGATTTAGCACCATAAAAAACCCCTCAGACACCTAAACTTTGCAAATTAAACAACTTATGATTATTAAAAAAATCTATAAAATTTTAGGCAAATAAAAAAAAAACCCTAAAAACATAATTTCATCTATTAGTTAGACTACGTATTTTTATATATTAATATGAATATTTAAATGATGTTAATTGTTTTTTTTATTCTATTAAGATTAATATAATAAAAAAAAAAATAATTAAAACATATTATCTATCTAGATAAAACAAAATAAGTTATTTTATCAATAAAAAATCAAATAATAAAGAACATATTAATATGTAATATTTTATTACGTGAGGGCCATATTAATGTATGACTTAAAAATTGATTATGGTTATAATGTTCAAGTACTTAAATGTCTTTATTATTGCGGAGGGTGATATCATAATGTTCGGCCACATATTAGATAAGATAGGTCAATGAGTAATAATGATTTTTCATGGTTAATAATTAACTTTTTTCTTACACACACACACTTTACTAGGAATATAAGTTATAACTTTCAACTTGATATGGAGAAATAAGAGGGCGTGGAACAAGGATATTTCAAAAAGACTAGATCAATACCTTGTAGCTGAAAATTTGTTGTCATCTATTGGGCCATATAGAAGTTGGATAAGGGATGCAAGGTTGGATCCCTTGAACCAATCCACTATCTTCCGACAATTGATTCAACCTTCAAAAAAGAAGATATCACCATTCAATATTAATCCCCATTGGTTACATGATAACTTGCCATACAACTTTGCTACAATCCACATGGAGTACTTTCGATCCTAGTAGACCTAATTCAACAGTGAATCGGTTCCTCTCCTCTGTGACCGTAGATGTTCGATGATAGGGATAATTTGAAATTAAATGATATAGTCACTGAGAAAGAAGCCCTTGGGGCACTAATGAAGGCAAAGAAAGACATAAGCTCAAACCCCGATGATTGGATAGTTGAATTTTATTTGACCTTTTTCAATCTCTTGGGTAAGGACATAATAAGGGTCATGGAAGGTATTAGAGTAATGGGAAGAGTAACACGTGCTCTAAATACAATTTTCATCACATTAATTCCTAAAACATCAAATCTAGGGAGTTTTGAGACTTTCCACCCATCTCATTATGCAACTTCCTCTATAAACTTTAGGCTAAAATTATCACCGAAAAATTAAGAGAATTATTGTCACAAGGTATCACAAGAACAATTTGGGTTCATATTCAATGGATAGATCCTTGATTACATCATAACCACACAAGAGAGACTTCATAGTATGAAAGAAAATAATTTGTTGGGTTTGGTCTTGAAACTAGATCTAGTCAAGTTGTACGACAGGGTCAACTAGATATTTTTGAGTTTTATCCTTTTATAAATTAGCCTTTCATTCAGAGTGACTAATTGGATTATGGCTTGTGTTACCTTTGCCAACTTTGTTTTTCTAGTGAATGGTTCAATGACAAAGTTCTTCAAGGCAATGGGGGAGTCAGACAAAGATGCCCACTATCTCCTTTATTGTTTCTACTAGTAGAGAAGGGATTGAATATCCAATTAAATGAAGCTATAAGGATTGGTCAACAAAAATGTATTCAATTTGCTTCTCTAATCAAACTAATACAACTTGTGATTTTTGATGATGTCCTTATTTTTGGACATGGATCCTTAGGGGAGTTAAGGACCATTTGACATTCCCTAAATCTCTACTTTGAAGCATCATGAATGGAAATAAGTAACAAAAATTCCTTTTTCTATTATAATGGAATTTTAGATCACCTTTTGATGGATCTTAAACATTTATTTCCTTTTCATTTTCCTCTTTGGAAGTTGGATTGAAATACTTATATTATCAACTAAAAGCTAACAATTATAGAATCACATATTCACTATGGTTAGCTAATAAGGTTGAATGTAGGATTACTCACTAGTGAACTTGTTGGCTCACTCTAGGAAATTGACTTATCCTAGTTAGGAATACTAGTTTACTAGTTAGCACTGGCTAGTGTACCCAAATCTATTATGGAGAAAATCTAAAGGTTTTGCTTCTCCTTCCTATGGAAAGGTAGAAGTAAAACTAGATTCTTTAGCAAGATGGAAATCATTAGCTGAGCCGAAGAAGATTAGAGGCTAGGGAATAAGGAGTATTTTATCCTTTGTTAAAGGCCTAGCAACAAAATATCCTCTAGAGATGTATGTTTGATACAAGTCCCTGGGTTAGAATTATGAGGGACCAGTACTAAAGGAACAATCTTGTACTGAATGGATAAGATCATATTCGAAATTAGGAAAATGGGGGTCAAACATCTTGTAGGCCTTGGTAACATCTTACCCTTGGATCGTTGGGAATGGAGTCAAGAGGTTATCATTAATCCTTGTGATAGTTCTAAAGTTTAGAGTTATCAACACACTTGCTAATGTGGCCTATTTAGATGACATCAATTCTTCAAAGAAGTGGTATACAACACATGTAATGGGTCTCTCAATTAATCAAGCAAATGAATGGTCTTCAACCATTATCTCCTCAACACATAATGACATTTCCCTAAGGTGAGGTTTAGACCACTTGTTGTGTACCAAAAATAAACTAAATAGAGCGGTCATGACCAAAGTAGCTTATGAAGTAGCAAATGAACATGAGTAGGGGACAAGCCATTTTTGGTAGTACAATGTAATATGGAAATGGGAATTTCCTCTTAAAAATTGATTGGTTTTTTGGTTGGCACTCCATAAAATTATTTTAACACATAAAAGCTTGTAGAAATGAGGTTGGGTAGCTCCAATTTGGTGCACACTATGTTAAAAGGATTTAGAGATTGTGGATCATTTTTTTCCAAATGTGACTTTTCCCTCTCTATTTGGTGGGTTGGTCAATTTGAATTGGCATGTCCCAAATTATGGGAGGGTCAAACTCTTATTGAGTGGATATTTGATTGGTTGACAATGCCTTTACTTGCTCCCTTTACTTTTCTACCTTGTCTTGTTATGTGGAAAAATTGGCTTTCCAGGAATATGATCATATTCGAGGAACACGAAGCCAATATTCCTAGCTAGGTGATCTGCAAAATCAAACACTATTTTTTTGAGCTTAAAGAGGAGAGGTGCATTAAACCTACATGGGTTCCTATTGGCCCATTGATTTCCAAAGAGTTACACCGAGCCTTCTTTGACGAGGCCAAGAATAGAGACCTTAACAAATGTGGAGAAAACATCCTCTTTTATTTGAAGTTTGATCACCCGTTTTCCTTTAGTTTAGAATTGGGCACGCAAACAAAGAACAAAGCAAAGCTTGTGGGATTGTGGTTCACATTATTTTTCATCTCATAAAGAAACGTGAAAATATTTCTGGTATTTGACAACTCTTGAGTGGCCATTGGTTGGCTAAATGGTATTAGTTCTTTAAACAACTTAATTTTGTCACCGTGGAAATTGAAGATTATGTAGTTGCGGGAATTTTTCAAGGAACTTAGATTTTTCCATATTCATAGAGAACACAATTGCCTAGTTGATCAGTTGTCTAAAAAATCCATTGACATACTCGCTAGGCAGTAGGTCAACCTAAACCTCTCTATGTGTACATCAATACTTTTATTAAAAAATCCATTGCTAAACCTCTCTATGTGTACTTAATTCACCTGAATAACAAGTATATGCTTTTTTTATATGGCAAAAAAAATAGTTCATTTTTGTAATTACTATTTTAAAGTGATCATATTTTAAATTTTTTAAGTTTTTTTTTTTTTGGTATATAATTTGTCAATTTTACTTAAAATACAACAAGAATTTGTTGAATCACAAATTTTAGTTGTGAAATCTACATAATTTGAGTTATTTAGGGTTTTCTCATGCACTAAATCCATTTATGTATTTAAAAACACACTTTAAACAACAACAAACAATAGTTTCACCAAAAAAATTGTTGTTGCATTTTGATTTAAAAAAACAAAATGAAGAAGAGTTTCACTAATCCTCTACAATGTGTTTCTATATTTAGGGGTTTATGATCAAGGAAATATGGATTTTGTAACTATTTTGTTTTATTAAATACAATTCATGAAACTTTGAAAATCAAAAGGTT
The DNA here is from genome assembly GCA_000404065.3 of Pinus taeda. Taxonomy (NCBI): domain Eukaryota; kingdom Viridiplantae; phylum Streptophyta; class Pinopsida; order Pinales; family Pinaceae; genus Pinus; species Pinus taeda. Next base: position 9,141 of record APFE030653536.1, read on the forward strand.
TTACCAAAAAATTTCAAGCAATAGAAATGAGGGCATTAACCATCTATTAATTCTTACATTTCAGAGAGCTCTTATCTTGGTTTTATTGATTTAAAACAAAATGATGTTTGTTCATTGTTTTTAACTATTTAGTTATCAATATTTTATTGTTAATCATCATTAAGTTCAAAATGAGCTCTACACTATTCACAAAGTGAACATTATATATAGAGATTTTAATGTTTTGGAAAATGGAATTCAAGAATATTGATGCTATTATGTGAACCTATTATTTTATTAGCCCTCTCCTAGTTTATTCATTAACACTTAACGCTTTAATTTATTAATTTTATCTAGTCATCTTCCAGCCTCTAAGAAATTAACTTTGTAAACCTAAGTTAAACATGAACCCCTAAAATATTAACTTCAATTCTTTACTATAAACCCTTTAACATCTAAGCCATTACCCCTTAAATCAATATACCAAAATAACCCAAATTACTAATCCATTAATCCCTTTACCATTAACTTATTAACCAACACACAGTGTAACCATTAATCACTAACTCACACTAAGTCTCACCATTAATCAACTAACAAATTCATATATCTTACTCATTAACCCATTAATTCTTTAAGTAATATAATTAATTATAAATAATTACAATAAAACCTAATAAATTATAATTAAATATAATTATCCAAAATTAACCTTATTCACCCATAAATTCGTCATTCATAAAACTTTTGGACATTTTCCATCTAAGGATTCAAACGACTTCATTATAATTGTTAAATGTCTATTTTTAAAGTAGTTTTAACGAAATAATATTAAAATTATAATTGAAACGTCCTCTTTCCAAACTTTATGTCCCTCTCAACTAACTGTTTCCATAATTATGATATGTTTTTCCAAACTTTATGTCCCTCTCAATGAACTGTTTCCATAATTATGATATTTTTTCCAAACTTTATGTCCCTCTCAACCAACTGTTTCCATAACACAGTAATCATCCATCGGGAAAAAGCTATCTCCATACGACTCAACGCCTCATCAGTTGTCTCCATGTGGTGTGGTCAGTGGCGAGATGCTTCCCTGTTTCACCCACTAAGTTCCCAAGTCGCTTCCTTTGATGAGTAGTATTTCGTGACACATTATAACTCGCAGTTGTCTATAATTGAGAATTTTTTTTGAAAGTTTTTTTGGGGGATTTTTTTTCCGTCAAAATCCGTTAGTAATTTATGTAAATCCCAAGTTTGATATTAATTTTGCCAATAAAAGGGTCCCAGGGGTTTATTGTAATCCCAAGTTTGATAGTTAGTTTTGGCACATAAGGTCCCCAGGGGTTTGGGTGCTGAATTCAATATACATTAAAAAATCTAGTTTAAACTGCTAAAAATTAAAATTTTAAAAACCCCCCATTTTCCTTTCTTTCCATATTCTGTCCACAAATCCTCCAAAAAATAATCACAACTCCTTTTATAACTCCTCTTTCTACCTTTGAATTAGGGTTTTGAAATAGGAGACGGAGCTCTGTTTTGAAACAAAACGAAATCGTTGCAGTTTTGCTCTTAACAGATTGGGAGAGAGATACACAGACATACCAAAGTCGCGCTGGAACTTCGAAGCAGCTGGTAGCCACTCTGCAGTTGTCAGATCAACCAGACGAGGAATCTGAAAATATTAAGATTACCAAACCCTGGTTGTAACTTGGAAGCGGCTGGTAGGCTCTTCACACTTGTGAGATCAATCTGATCCAGGTTTTAATCCCAATCTCTCTCATACATTTCATCTTTGCTTTTCATTGTGTATTCCATGGCAAATCCTTTGGCATCGTCCTCCAACTCGTCTGGCAACAAGG
>APFE030653543.1:5454-21499 GCA_000404065.3 Pinus taeda
TCATATGTTGATAAGACTCTAATTGAAAACTCATTCATCAATCAAATCCTCAAACATCAAACATCTAAGCAATTAAATAAAATAAGATCTAATATGAAACAACATGTTCCTTTGCTCCTAGAGTGAGCTCAATTCTCCTAAGAACCAAAGTGACAAGCCATTCCATATACTACATTAAGGTAACTTCTATCTAAAACTACATAATGGAAAACTATTTCTAAAACTACATAATGAAAATATATGTCAAATGAAGCTTTATTCCATCATAAATTGGATACAATGCTCTAAGAGTCCTCCTTTTGGAATGGAGGAGGTACTCCTATTTATACAAGAACTATGATAACAACCTCATAAATGTAGACCCACTATTCTCTCTTTTGACCCACATATTTCTCAACCAATGGTGACACATAACCCTATCCTCCATGATCTCCTCCATGAGGTCCATGATATTCTCCATGAAGCTTATCTTATCAAATTCGAATTTGATCATTCAAGGCCACATAAAGATGCCCTGGAAGCTTCCTTTGTGCCTACACATGTCAATAAACTCATGCTAATTGTTAGGTATAAGTTTAAGCATACTATTTTCTAAGTTTTAGCCATAAATTCACTTAAAAATGTTAAGAATTAATAAACTTTGGAAAAGCATTGTTAGAACCCAATAATGAGGTAAATGTAATGATATGAAGGTGGAATGGAGGTGACATGAGGGTAAAATGTGAAAATGTTGGTGAAATAATGGAGTGAAAATAGGGACTATTTTGAGGCCCAACATCTCCCCCAAACTCAAGATATTGCATGTCCTCATGCAATCTATGGTATTGCATGTCCTCATGCAATCTATCACATTAATTTTTGAGATTTGGCTTAAACTCTGCATGATATCATTTACATAACTTTTGCAAAGCATTATTTTGATGAATTACAACTTGGTTGGTTCTTGTGTTTCAGCCATATTTTGTTTGTTGCATTCAATTTATGATCTTTGCATAATGATAATGTGCTTTTTATTGCAGAGTATTTTTGTTGGAATGCATCATGGTTGGTTCTTGTGTAACAACCATGCTTGTGTTGGCATCCAATTACTTTCAAATATTTTTGACAAAGCCATTTGTATGCTCATGTAATAGTAAATATATTTTGGAGGTAAGTGGGGTTTAGAATGTGGATGTTGTATGAATGTGACAAAGTATGTATGTAAAAACAGAGAGTTTGGAAAGGAAGTGAAGTTTTTCCAAAAATTATCATTCTAACTTTTCAAGGAATTTAATGGTTAAAAGTTAGAAAATATCATACCTTAACTTACCCTTCCAAAAATAGAGGAGAGTCGTGCACGTGCGGCTGCAAAAACTGTTGTTCGTAGTCTTCTTTACTTGGTTGGGAAAATGGTGGATGAAATCAAGAATAGTGAATCTTTTATTGTTGCCGCATCTGCTGTTGAATCTGTTGTTGAATCGTCTGCTGAATGTTCGGCATCTGCTGCTAAATGCGACTGAAAATGTATAAGGCTTGAAAGGTATACAAAATATAGAAGTTACATTTCTCTCCTAGTCTTATTTATTGACTTGTCCTCAAGTCAATAAAAGGAAATGACATACTGAAAAACAATGAATGGAATTTGGCTTCATCTGCTACAAAATATGGGTCTTCAAGTCTTCAACGCTCGTTGGCACAAATCTTACTATGTGATTAAATGTGTCGATGTCGAACATAGCAAGAAGTTGTTGACTTAGTGGCCGTTAATGAATGCCCCTAGCCAACACAAGAGCTCCCACCATTGATTCCAATGGGAGTCAGGATGCCTAACACATCTTTGTAGGTACGAATAAATTTGTCGTAGTCGAGTCACCTACAAGATCCAACGAACAAGGGATATTAATGTACTCCCATTGTTCATTGGCAAGAGTACTTGCCATTAAGGCATGCAAGCCTCTAGGTGTTTTTTCAATGATACATAGACTCTAGGACTTTGACTCAAGCAGAGTTTTATTGGTGGAAATGAAGGGGAATGGTGAAGAAAATGGAAATGGCAATAAGCTTGTAAGAAATGAATGTAAGGAAATGTATAGTGGATGAATAAGAACTCTTGCTGTGAAAAATGGATATGGAAATGTCATGCTTTATGGATGTACAATTGGTGGGATTCAAAATCTTTTCAGAAAGGGAGGTGGAAGGTAGTGGTTGTGGAGATGGATTTGTCTTGAGAATTTTTTTCATGAATTAGTCTTTGGAAGACCAATTGTGCACATAATGTAATCTCCTTATGATCACTTGATTATCCTGTAACCTGTAAAAAACTTGGTACAAAGAAAACATAAGTGTGCTCAAGAAGAATTGCGCATATCCTTCATGATTCTTACGCAAAAATTCCGTACCAAATAAAACAGAGCGAAGAAAATCAAAGCGTTGAAAGTAACTCAATTCATGATATCAATTTCAATCCATTCTTAAAAACAACCATGCGAAATAATACTCCCTCTTGGTGTTAGATAACTCATGTGTTTGGCAATTCTGTCCTGTATATTAGTGCATCAAAAAGCATAGAACAGAAAGATGTGATGAGTGAATGCCAACTTAAAGTTATCAGAAATAATTATCGTCTTTAGAATCCTCCAATCGATTTTTGAAATGTGTTTCCAAGTATTCCATTTTTTTATTTCCAAAGCTGTGTGAATTTTGTGAAATAAATTTAGATTTTTTTTAAAATCAAAACATAATTTTTAAATGTTTCATTAAACAATAAATTAAAAACATAAATTTTTATTTATTATTTAGTTTTATTTTTTTTTATTTGTTTTTTTTTTTTTTTAATGAAAGTCAACAAATTTTATTTGGTAAAGCTATTAAGAATCTATTACTAAAATAAAGTTAGGCTTTTCCTTTTTTATTTATTAAAAATAAAAATTAAAATTGTTTTTGATTTTTTTTAATTATCAAAACACACAATTTTCTTATTTTTAATAAAAATAAAAAACAATTTTTTTATTTTGATTGAAATAACAAATTAAAAACATTGTTTTTAATTTATTGATTTATGTTTTTTTTTTGGAATTCCTTAGTCTTTATTTTCTTTTTTTTTTAAATAAAAAATAAAAATTATTTTGTGTTTGTTTTCGATTTTTTTTTTTTATTATTCTCAACACATTCAAAGTTTTTTTATTTTTAATTTAAATAAAAATTTAAAAAACAACACAAAATATTAAATAATAAATAAAAACTAATTAAAAAAAAACAAACCGTAAGCCTAAATCTCCAATACCCTGGCGGTTCTCCACATGAAATATTTTACAGAGTACAGTCCAACTCCAGCTCCAACTCCAGTTCTGCTGGTGTTAAACTACCAGCACCAATGCGCCGAGTCGCCCTCCACGAATCCAGACAGAGAGGATGTGCTGAAGGCAAACGATAATGCCGACGATTGCTCAGATTCTGCTGTTTTAATGCCAACCTCGCCATTCCCTGCCATACTTAACAAGGAGGATGTGGAGGAGATAGAGAAACTTAGGGTTTGCGTAGTGAACAGGTCTCCATGGGATGTTCCGAGCATTCCTCACAAAACCCAACAGCGAACCAGCCGAGCAACCCAAGCAAAACAATAGCAGCAGCGAGAGGAATAATACAGAGAAGAACATGGGGCCATTAATACCAAATTGTGTCAGTCCTGTCGGATGTTACTACCGCACTGGTCAGGCTACCAGTGGAAGTATTCGTGCAAGTAAAACAAATCTTCACCCATCCCATGCAACTCCCTTGCTAAGAATATGAAAATACTTGTTTCTCTGCACCCAAGCCATCGCCGAGCTTGAACTCCTAAACAATGCCCGTCCCAGCTAGAAGGACAGGGAAGCTCCAAGTATTTTCGCTGAGAAAATGCAGAGCACGCCGCGGAAGAAGCCAAAGGGCAGAGCAGAGCAGAACAGCCCCTGCCTAAAAAAAAAACCGCATGTGGCAAACATAGGGCCAGTGTAATTGTGTGAACTAAAATATAACAACCAGTCATCAAAGAATAACAGCATATTTGCAAGCCCGGCATAGTCGTTCCATGGTCAGCATGTCCCAAGCACTTTGATCAAAAACCGCTTTCAAAATTTGTCACAACTTTCGAAATGCGTCTGCCACAGTTTCAGGATGATTAACATATCTATAGGAACAGCTGAAAATTTATGATTTCCTACGATTCCTCCAGGAACTCGGCTAGAATCGGAAGAGTTGTTGGGCGGATCATCATCAATGCATTTCCTATGATCTCTCCAGAATCTCCATTAGAATCAGAAGATTCGCTGGGAGGATCATTATCGCCAGGATTTGATGTACTTTTGCATGATGGTGTTCTATATTTGTTTGCATTCTCCCACGTGGTGTACATTTGTCATTATACCATGTCGCCGAAATCTTGAGTATCTGCAGATAATTCTCTTTTCTGTTATTGAGATGCAATAATATAATGGCGGGCCGTTGCTTTCTAATGGTGGCGAGCAGCACAACAAGCCGTCGACCGAGTCAACGATAATGATAACGCTATCCTCATATAATGGCGATGAGGAGTGCGAAGCAGACGACGCTCGAACACGTTGCCGCCACCCCCGCCGCCGCGCTGGTTTCGCTAGTTGCATGACACAAGATTTCAGTAAAAACCAACAACGATTCCTTCAACTATTCTTGCCAGTCGGGATCTCCTTCTGCCATTATTCTAGACCTTACTCTTGCTGTCGTTTGCTAGGCTTTGGCAGACTTTGGCATCCATAAGGCAGCCCGTGAAGCAGAAGAGCAGAAATATAAGCAAGAACATGGCCAAAAGATACACCCACAACAGCCATGAGACCCTACAGCAGGCCGCTATCAGGCCAACGATGGAGACCAGCACGAGGAAAACCCCGATAGCAATCACTAGCTTTTCAAAAAAAAAACTTCTCACAGTCGGTGCTTGCACGGTAGGCCAGCCATATTTCGTTTGGTTGTTAGCACCCACAGTTATTTTCCTCTTGAAACATGCAACCATTAACTTACTTGAAAGAATTCACAGCTCAAACAATTAAATGCTACTGAAGATTTTTTTCTTTTATTAAAATTCTTCAATTGCTTGAAAATAGCAACGGCCCAAATTGTCAGTCAAGTTTTCTTTTCTATTATTTTAGATTTTGTTTTTGTCAAAAGCCATATGGATATTACCAAAATCAAAATCCATTATCTCTGGCGATTAATTCAAACAACCATTACAAGCCATGCGGTGATTTCATTTCAGCATAAATAAATTTGATTTAAATCAAGTTTTAACCATTGAGCAAAGTTCACATTACAATTTCATTTGCAGGTTATTGAAGCCTTGAAGCCCAACAATGGATTTGAAGTTGCAATAAGCCATGTAGAAGCCACGATTTTTTTACCAGCGTGCCATGTTCAAGCCGCCATCAAATTGTGATTTCAAACTTTCATTTTTATCTTCTTCCCAAGATTTTGTTTTGTTGATTTTTTTTAATGTTTGGTATTAATTTAATTCATGTGTTTGTATTTATTTATTTGTATTTTTTTTTTTAAATAACCAGGAGAGGATGATCAGCCTAAAGGAGAAGAGGCAAAGGTGGAAGATGGGAACCCTGATTTTGTTGCAAAAGCGTATTTTGCAGTTTGATTGCTTGATGATTTTTTTTATTTTTTATTTTTAATTTAAACAATAAATTTAAAAAACATTAGATTTTTAAATTTATATTAATTTAATAATTTTTAAATGAAATCTAAAATTAAAAAATTATTTTTTAATGTTTTTTAATCTAAAATTAAAAGAATTAAATATGATTTAAAAGATGTTTTTTTTATTCACAAAATTCTTTATTGTATTTTTACAAGTTAATTCTCCAGCAAGAGTGTTTTTTTTTATTTGAACCAAGTCAATGGATTTTCTGATCTTCCTGATCACATGAAGCGCAGGAAGAGAGCATACTTATCGATTGATTTGTGTTTATTTAGGCAGGGGGGTGTTTTTGAAACAACGAAATTTAAAACTTAGCTAAACATCAAAACATCAGAAAATTCAAACTTAAACTTCTTTGTGAAGATCCTGCTGTCACCAGGTCTCACAAGTTATTTTGTCTAAAGAAAAATAAATACCGAATTAAATTCTAATGCCTAATCCCTTAGCACCATCCCCGGCAACGACGCCAAAATGATGGGCAATTTATTGGGCTTAAATTGCTGCATTAAATATCGACCAGGGAAACTCGTAAGCTTTTGTTGATGCCAGCACTATATGTGTAGGAGTAGGCGACTAATTCTATGTCTAATTAAATTATCTACGGTTCAATATAATATGCAAGGGAAGAGACTCCTAACTTAGGAGATCCTGGTTGTCCTTCCCTACAGTATCATAGAGAAACCATAAAACTAGAAACTTGAAATGCAAACAAGGGAATGAACTTTAGTTGTTGTTTAGATTCAAAGAGAGAAAGACTAACTTAGTCTCTTGATTGTCCTCTCTTGTGCTAATCTAGACTAAACTAAAATTCATCCATAAGCGTAAACTAAATGAAATAACTTGAAACATAAAAGAAAAAAGATGAATTCCAATTATCATACAAATCAGGTAAAGAGAGAGCCTAACTAGACTCTTGGTTTCCTCCTCATGTACTATAGATTCTAACTTTTAAACTCATCATCAATCAATCCTTCAAACATCAAACATCTAAGAAATAAATTAAATAAGATCTAATATGAACAACAAGTTCTTGCTTCTTCTAGAGTGAGCTCAATTCTCCTAGAAACAAAGTAACAAGGCATTTCTATATACAATTAGATTAACTTATCTCAAACTACATAATGGAAAAACTTTTCTAAAACTACATAATGAAGATATTGCAACATGAAGCTTTTCCTCATAAATTGGATACAATGCTCTAAGATTCTCCCTTTGATGGAGAGGTGCTCCTATTTTACAAACTATGATAACAACCTCATAAATGTAGACCCACTATTCTCTCCTTTGACCCACATATTTCTCAACCAATGATGACACATAACCCTATCCTCCATGATCTCCTCCATGAGGTCCATGATATTCTCCATGAAGCTTATCTTATCAAATTCGAATTTGATCATTCAAGGCCACATAAAGATGCCCTGGAAGCTTCCTTTGTGCCTACACATGTCAACAAACTCATGCTAATTGTTAGGTATAAGTTTAAGCATACTATTTTCTAAGTTTTAGCCATAAATTCACTTAAAAATGTTAAGAATTAATAAACTTTGGAAAAGCATTGTTAGAACCCAATAATGAGGTAAATGTAATGATATGAAGGTGGAATGGAGGTGACATGAAGGTAAAATGTGAAAATGTTGGTGAAATAATGGAGTGAAAATAGGGACTATTTTGAGGCCCAACACTGTTGTATTCTAGCACTGCCTCCATCCTATCCTTCCAAGATATGTAATTCAAGATTCCCTCTAGGGCATACTCAAGTCTCAAACCGTAGAATGACATACTATTGACTCTAAAGTACGAACCTACAAATTTGATTTCACCTACACAACAAACTCGAATTCTCCTCTTCTATAATGTCTTCAATTCTGATACAATGTAGATTTTTACTTTATAGATTCAACAACTAATGTGATACGTTAAAACATAAGGCAAGAATCTACTCTACTCATCAGCGAAAATAAAAATTAATCGATGAAAATACTAAGTAGAAAAGGAATAATTTCAATCGCACATAACACAATATTTTTCTAGGTAAAGCAACTGCTCAGAAACCCAACTATCTATGTTGCATTAACCATAATATTTGAGAAGAAAATATAATGCTTGTTCAACCCTGAACAATTCTTGCACAAGTGCAATTTATCTCTCTGCTTCACAAACCACCTCAAGCAACACTTAGCCAATTCTGTTGCCTTCCAAGCCCCTACTTCCTTGTGCAATTCCTGATATAATTATCCCATATTTAATTGGGAAATTCTCTCTCCGTAAATGCAAAATCCATCCATAGGCCCTCAACCTATTGCATGAACCATCTGTACAACTCGGAAAATATTACAACTGATAGTACATTGTCCCTAAACTCTAATCTCAACTAGGTCTTCCTCGTAACTGACATGCATGAGTTATTTATGAGTGAATATTTAGTTAAATGATGGAATGAAGTTTCACTGAATTCAATCCCCAGTACTAGACCTCCTACTAGTTGCTCCAATTGTTTGAACTAGTTTAACTGACTATAACTCAGTTAGAATGAGTTAATTAATTACAACTCAAAATAACTCAATCGGGACCCCTACAATTTAGGAATCACTCTACATGACTCTGGATAAACTTCCAACTCGAATTTACTAAGCCAACTAAGTCAAATTAACTTAGTTAACTATTAAAAGTTTCTATGGAATAGAATTTCGATTTAATTCCTAATTTAATTGAAGGAAAAATTAAATTAGGATTTCTTGTTGTTATTTTGAAACAAATGACTAGATTTTTCAAACTTGTTTTTATGGTATATTTCCCTAAATCTAGTTTATAAGGAAATTTAAATCACTTGATTTGAATATCGTATGAGAAAGTTATGGCAAAAATATTGATTGCCTAACGTAAATCAACATTCTTAAAACTTTGTTTCTTCCGGTTGTTCATTAGTATATTTAACCCCTAAATTATTCTTGTCTTAAAGAAATGTTTCTATTGGAGATAACTACATAAATATACTTTAATATTCAACTTGAATAAGATCAATCCATCATCAAATGAAAAAGTTATGCTTAAAATATGGACTCTTGGTATAAACTGGGAGATAGAAAACATCTCTCTTATGAAGGTCATTCTGAGCATGTTTGACATATCATCACATAGAATTTTTAAAACTTTTTTCTATTGGAGATAGCCCTATGAATTAGCTTTCATTTGGCTTTGGAATCACTCAAATTATACGAAAAAATAAAAGAAGTTATGATTAAAACATTGTTGGTTAGTATGGCTGGCCAATGCTCTCTCGCAAGTAATAAATGTATTTTACTTTGTTATTTCTTTCTGTGGATTTTTATTATAGAGTAAATACCTTTTATTTTTTTTAGATTTATTAAGAGATATCGTACACCTCCCTTCTTCCATAATTTCATGTTTTATTGTAGGTAGATGCTCGTTTTTTATAGGTCCTAGGAGAATAAAGGAGGTCCATTCATGAACAAGTGATTCTTGAAGAAGATTTTAATGAAATAAGGGTATTTCATCCAATCATATATTAATAAATTAAATATTATATAATGTTTATTCTTTCTAGGTTCCATGATCTTTTTTTTTATCATAAGAGCTTGCTACAAAATTTCTCGCTAATGCTTGCCAACAAGAAAAAATAACATGAAGACTTTTTTGTTACTCAATCGATTCATAATAGGATAAATGAAGAATTGAATTCTATATTGTTTAGGACCACTACACCATCAACCATGCCATTTCTACCAAATAATTCTTCCAAAATATCTTTTGTTCATGCTTATTCACAACTACTATTTAAACAGATTGTTGTTCCCTAAGGAAATAACATTGTTGCATCTGAAATCATAGTTGTTGTAACTTAAGTCATTTATTTATTTATGGTTTTTTCCAATAAAGTGTTGTCTCTTATTTTATTTCTCTTATGTTTTTTTTTTTTGTTTTTGTTTTTTTTTTTTTTGTTTCAGGTGTTGTTTCCTTCAAAGTTGCAATTGTCATTCCTTCATCAAAATAAAAGAAGCAAATTTTTAAGCTTTATGTTATTGCTCCCCAGTCTTATCAAGTATATAGTTGCCTCAAATACTATATTAAACACTCTTATGATAATTCTTGTCAAAAATGATTCACTCTTAATTCCTTGTTATTTTGTAAAGTGACTATGACCATTGATTGGATAATCCTTCTCCATGTCACCATGCCTAGATCATCCATTGCGTCAGTTTGGGGGGGGAGGGGGATGGATAAATAAATCTCAAATCATAATTGTTGCTACTTTAGCTACAGTTGTTGTTTCCTAAATCACAATTTTTGTTCCATCAGTTACCACTATTGTTTCCTAGGTCATAGTTGTTGTTCCCTCAATTATAGTTGTTACCTCAATCACACTTGTTGTTACCCAAGTCACGGTTGTTGTTACCTCAATCAAAACTATTGTTATTATCCCATTTTCATGTTTTTGTTCACTTTTCTTGATTCGACTCTTGTAGGTCATTCCAGTTTTTTTCTCCTTGGTGAATGGGAAATACTTTTAATGTTCTATGCCCTCTTTGACATAATGATTGAGTATTCATTTTATCTTTTTTATCTATAAAAAAAATATTATCTTTAAGGGATAATTCTACAAAGATGATTTCATCATGCCAACGTTCAACTTTCTTAATTTTCCAAGTCCCTGATTTTGTAAAATTTATGATGATTACCACAAAATTATACTTAAATATTTTCATCACTCTCTAATGAATTGTTCCTCAACCCCAATATTAACAAAGAAAAATATATTTATCAACATTCATTTTAAAGTTATTATCTTTCGAGAAGAAAGACAAGCCAAGTTGAATATAGTTATTACAAAAAAAAAAATTCCATCCCTAGCTCTTAAGGAGCTGACCTGTCACCCCATCTATTAAGTAATATTTTGTTGATTAACAATACCATAGTTGAATTTTAAACATAAATAATCAACTGGAGGATAGAAGGTCTCATCACGAGTTGACCTATCATGATCATAGGACCTAATAACGTGACATTACTACTACTTGTCACCAAGCTAGGGTAATGGCCTTTGGTTGTAAAATTCATGAGATGACTTGTTCACTTTTGTTATCTCCTATGAATGGCATTGTTATTAACTGGTTACCAAGCTAGAAAAATGACCTTCAATAGACATATAAAGAAATTGAAATGCTCTTGTAACTATGTATTTATTTCTAATATATAGGACACTAACTTCTCAATGGGTTAAAATGCATATTTATCAAGGCTATGGACACTTGCTGGAAGTAGTTGTCATGTCTATGGTTTAGAAGTTAAATCAATACTATGATCTACTTGGTTACCTTGCTTTCTCAAAACTAATTATCGATAAATCTTATTGTTGCATATATAGGGTTTGCTAGAACTCATGGTTCATGCAATAATATTTAATCAGTTCTTAGATGATGATGATTATGGTTTATATATATTAATGAGTTCTAAATATTCACTTTACATGTCAGGGACAAAAGTTTTAGTATATTTGAGATTTGAAATTTTTTATAAACTAATCTATCATTCCTTTATTCTACAAGTTTCATATATTTAATCAAAGATAGTTTCTTTTCCAAATCAATCACCATTTATTTGTAGCCTAACAACTCTACTATTATTTTGGGGTAGAATAAAGAGATCTAATTCTGATCATGAATTCCAAGTAATTGGTCATATCTTGAGAAGAAAAGACTCAGATAACTAATTCATCCCATGTATCACCATTTGTGTGCCCATAAAAGCCAAAGTTGATGGGTATAGAGAATGCATCTTTTTCTCATCATTTTTACCCTATTTTATATTCCCTTTTCATCCATTTTTATCCCATGGCATTCAACACATGATTATGTCAATTTTATGTATAATGACGTTATTAAGGTAATGGATTATTGATTGAGGCTACTCATGAGAAGTGTTATAGAAATTTTGATGATGTGGCAACTAATTAGTTCGGGGGAGGGGAAACTCTACTACACTTCATGATTACTTTATTTTAGCTTGCATGGTGATCCAGGTGTATATTGGTGGCCACCCGCCAAGTCCACTTGGACCTCCACCATTGTTTCTTTCAGCTTTTCAGTTTCCTTAATTGTAGCACAATTTACTATTTTTAGTAGCTTTTCAGGTCTTGAATTTCCAGAGCCGTTTTAATGCCCTAAATGATGTTTTTTTGGAAAACTGGGAGAAACATGGGTCCGTTGACCGATGTTGATCTTACCAAAGTTGTAGTTATTGGATAGATCTTTCTCACGAGATATTGTGCGTGTCAAACGGAGATCGTATGCCAAAGTTACGACCCCAGGAAGTTGATGTACCAATTTACCCAAACAAGGCCCATAGTTTGGCGTTTCATCTTCTAGGGTTAGGTTTTTGGATGTTTAGGGTTTTCCATTATTTCTCAATAATAAATAGGCCTTCGAGCCTCATTGTAACAGAGTTGAGAGGCATGTAGCCGCCACATCTCTTCTTAGAGATAAGCTACCATCGCCCTAGATGGTTTATTTCCATTTCTATCTGTAAGCATATTTCAGTATTTTACATTAATGAAATGAAGTATTATTTCCGTTGCATCTCTATGTTTATGGTTATCTCTATAATTTGTTGCATTCATGTTTAAATTTGGATTAGTGGTATCAAAGCGGTCTTCTTTTTCTCTTTTTTTCTTTGCATGTCACCAATGAGGTTGGGATATAAGGAATTATGGCTTGAACTGGTCGAACCTTTGCAAGACCAACCTCACAAATCCTGATGGCCTCCCATGGCGGATGAAAAGAATGATGAGGGGGCAAGAGATCTTATCAAAATCTTGCTCAAAGAAGCCCTTGAGCGAAAAAGGAATGCGATGATGGACAACTTTTCCTAGATCCTTCAACGGTTACCTAGGGGCGATGCGTCGGCTTCCAACAGCTACTCTGGAAATGCCACACCTTTTAAGGTACGAGTTAATTTTGAAATCCCCATATTCGAGGGTCAGATAGACACAGATGTCATCGATAAATGGTTAAATATTCTAGAGGGTTATTTTTTTGTTTATGATTTTTCCAATTAGGAAAATATTATTTTCGCTCTTCTCAAAGATCCCCCCACGTCAAGGTGAGAAACCTACTGCGATCAGAAGGATGAAAGTACAGGCTCAATATTTTCAGCCGCACCCACTTGGAATTTGTTCCGGGATGCCATCAAGGAGCAGTACTACCCTGTCGGAAGCTATGAGGATCAATACATAAAGTGGACCACGATGTGGCATGGAAGGGACCAAGAAGTGCCAGAGTTTACCAATCTTTTCCATACCCTTTGCACAAATTTGGGTATCAAGGATTTAGAGCAGAATTTGGTACTCAAATACCGAGGCTGCCTGCACAAGTACATCCAGGAAGAAATAGAATTCTTGATTATCTCCTCGCTTGGCACGACATACCAATATGTTGTCAAGGTCGAGCAAAACTTTAAATAGAAGAAGTGAGACTTTGGATCTGCGAATTCGAAGCAAGGGAAAGGTTCCCCCAAACTGCAAAACAAAGGAAAAAGCCATGGCTGGGTGGCCCAAGACAACTCGCCAAAACTACAAGCAATTAATAATGCCGCGAAGCTGAAAAAGGACATGGGGAAGTGGTGTGAGTTCCATAAGAGCTCCACTCACAACACAAGTGAGTGTCGGGCCAAGCAGTCACTAGTGGCCGAGCTAAAGGTTTCAGAATCAAGATGCATGTTCTGACTCTAAGTCAGAACCCAACAAGGGGAATGACAAAGGGAAGCAGATTATCGATGCGGAGCCCAATGCCACCATTGCCACCACGAAGATCCAGAAGGAGGAACGTGAAGATCTAGAGGAGAAGGAGCATCTCCACTCCCAGATGTGGGTAAAGGGTTCCCCCTACAGTTTATTGTTGAGAGTGGGAGCCAAAAGAACCTCATTTCAGCATAGGTCATGAAGCGGATGGGCTTATCGACCACAACACATCCACAACTATACACCATCGGGTGGCTCCACCAAGGACGGGATCTTCACGCGAGCCAGCGATGTCGCCTTCCATATAACATCAAGCCCTTCACAGATAAGGTATTGTGTGAAATTTCTCCCCTTGAAGTTTGTGATGTATTATTAGGACAACCATACTTGTGGAAGCGAAATGCTGTGTATGAATCAAGGGCCCGTGTTGTTATTTTTACTTTAAGAAATAAGTTGTACAGGATACCGAAGGTAGCACCACCTACCGCCATCTCTTTGGTTACTGCAAAACAATGTAGTAACATCATTTCCAAAATCGGGCAATTTTTTTTCCTGATGATTCGCCCTCAAGGAAAGAAGAAGATGGTGGCCACGACCTCAAGACAGCGCCCCTCCGCACGACAACTATAGATGGGCAAGGCCATGGAGGATTATGAGGACATCTTCACCTCCCCCGTAGGGGTTCCTCTACATTGTCAAGTCAAGCACTCCGTCGATCTAACCCCACATGCGCCACTGCCCAATGGACCAATCTATCGATGCTCCATTTTGGAGAATGACGAAATCAAGAGGCAGATTCAAGAACTGTTGCAGAAAGGTCACATCCGTCCGATTTGATCGCCCCGTGGGAGCCCGATCGTGTTGGTACAGAAGAAGGATGGGACTTGGAGAATCTATATTGACTATCGAGCATTGAACAAGATCACTGTTCGTAATAGGTACCCGATCCCATGAATTGACGACCTCTTGGACCAACTGAAGGGGGAAAAATATTTCAGCAAGATCGATTTGAAGTCAAGATATCACTAGGTGCCAATCGAACCCTCCAATGTGTGGAAGACTTCCTTGAAAGCCAAGGAGGGCCTTTTCGAATGGTTTGTTATGCCTTTCGGATTGACGAATGCTCCTGTAACCTTCAGGAAGCTAATGGATGACATCTTGCGGCCATTCACCAACTCATTTGTAGTGGTATACTTGGATGACATCGTGATCTTCAACTAGAGTTGGGATGAGCACCTACATCACATCTGACAGGTTCTCCAAACACTACGGCAACACAAGTTATGTGCCAATTTGGAGAAATACACTTTTGGCATGACCCAGGTTCAGTATCTGTGATACATTATTGATGAATAGGGGATGCATATGCATCTAGCCAAGATCCAAGTCATTCGTGATTGGCCATCTCCAACCACTCTTACAGAGTTCCGTAGCTTTGTAGGTCTTGCCAACTTCTATCGTAGGTTGTGTTGGGATTTTTGCATATCACTTGGCCCTTGAGTCATGTCACCAAGGGAGGAGCGAAAGAAAAATTCGTTTGGTTTGAATCTCAACAGAAGGCATTCACAGAGTTGAAAGATTGCCTCTGCTCGGCACCAGTGCTTGCACTACCAGACTTGCAACAACCATTTGAGGTCGAGACAAATGCCTCTAACTATGCTATTGGGGTAGTCCTTACTCAACATGGGCATGCAGTGGCATATCACAGTGAGACAGTTTTAGACACAGTCCGAAATTATCCCACTTATGACAAAGACATGTATTCCATTGTTCAGGTCTGCCGAAAATG
This sequence comes from Pinus taeda, assembly GCA_000404065.3. Classification (NCBI taxonomy): domain Eukaryota; kingdom Viridiplantae; phylum Streptophyta; class Pinopsida; order Pinales; family Pinaceae; genus Pinus; species Pinus taeda. The sequence goes on from APFE030653543.1 coordinate 20,692, forward strand.
GAAGCATTACATTTTGGGAAAGGAAACGGTCATCCACACAGACCACCAACCCCTGTAGTTCATACAGACCTAAGGAAAATTGCAGAATGATCAACATCAGAAGTGGTCCACATACCTACAACAGTTCCATTTGAATATCAAATATAAGAAGGGCAGCATCAATAATGTTGCATATTGCCTCAGTCGACCATTGATCATGGTGTTAACCACCGTGCTCAACTCTTGTGGGCACGAGACTTCTGATTGGCCACTTCTCTACAAAAGCGACCCAAAATTTGGCAACACATACCAGACACTCTTGGAGGGTCAACATGTTCCAGATTTTCACCTCTAGGATGCCCTGTTATGCCACCTGGATCACCTTTGTGTTCCTTCAAGCAAGCGTGCAAAGATGATTTGGAAAGCACACTACAGTCGGGCTGTTGGGCATTTCAGGGTTGAGAAAACGGTGGTAGTATTGCAGAAGTATTTATATTGGCTGAATCTTCGATAGGATGTCGAGAAGTACATCATATCATGCACTGCTTGCACCATTGCCAACCGACCATCAAGAAGCAAGGCCTCTATACCCCTCTTCCTACCCCTAGTTGAGCTTAGGAATCCATCTCCATGGATTACATGTCAGACCTTCCTTCCACTAAGGATGGAAACGACTGTGTTTTTGTGTTCGTTGACAGTTCTCGAAGATGGCCATTATGGAGGCCTGCAAGAAGAATATCACAATAGAAGCAATTGCTAAACTCTTCTTTGAACGAGTGTGGGTACACTTTGGGATCCCACAGTCTATCATCTCAGATCGGGACAACAG